>JAXCLQ010031684.1:11276-25943 GCA_035584115.1 Cedrela odorata | reverse complement strand
AAGTAGAGTTAAGGACTCGAAAATTAGCATGTTAGTTCATAATTATGAATTGTTTAAAATAAAATCACATGAAAGCATCAAAGACATGTTTACACATTTTAGTACATTACTAACTAGCTTAAGGCTCTTGGTAGATCTTATTCAAATGTAGATATTGTTACAAAAATCTTAAGAAGTCTACGTAGAAACTGAGAAACCAAAGTAACAGCAATGAGAGAAACCAAAGATTTGAGAACTTTACCGATCGATGAGCTCCTTGGGTCGCTAATGACTTACGAGTTGGAAGAGAGACGCAATGATATAAGGATAAAGAAAAGGGCAAGAGAAACATAGCGTTAAAGATCACAAAAATGGAAGATAAAGATATTGAAAGTGAAGAAGAATTCGAGGAGGATGAATTTCTTCTCATGGCTCATAAATTTAAGAAGTACTTCAACAAGGGAAGAAATTGGAAGAGAATATACTATCTAAGAAAGGATGGATTCAAGAAAAACTTTGAAAAAGAGAAAGAAAAGGGGAGAGAGATCATTGGCTATGAATACAAGAAACCAGGGCATGCACGGCCCAATTATCCACTAAGGAAAGACAAGAAAGACAAGAAGAAAAAAAAAGCAATAAAGGTGACATGGGATGACTTATCAAGTGAAGATAGCACCTCATCATCAAAAAATGAAAAAGCAAATTTCTGCCTCATAGGGAAGCAAGAGGATGAGGTAACTCTCATTGACTAAAATTCATCTTACTATGACATTTGCACAAGAAGTGATAATGATGACCTATTAGAAAATGACTTGTTTTTCCTATATGAATAACTTAGGAATGAATTTTATAAATTATATGCTAAATATAAAGAATTAAAGAAAATGAGCTCATTAAAGTTAAAAGAAAATGATTCATTAAAATCAAAAATTTGTGAACTTGAAGATAAAAGTGACTCTGGCTTGCTTAAAAAATATGACACATTAAAAGATGAAAATAAAATCTTGAAGGATGAAACAATCTCTCTTAAAAGCATGTTAATTAAATTCACATAAAGAAAGGAAACATTAGACAAACTATTAAATAGTCAAAGACTAGAGTTTGACAAAACCAGACTTAGATATAAATAAGGAATCAAACAAAAGTCCTATGTAAATTACTTTGTGAAAGCTAAATAACAAATATCATCCATCACTTGTCATTATTGCAATAGGAAAGGTCATTATGACAATATATTTTTACATAAAAAAATAAGTATAATGGATCTAAAATAATACGGGTACCCAAAGGAATACGACTTAAGGAGATTATGCATGCTAAAATGGCCAAGACTTTTAAAGGTAGAACTAATACTTATGGACCTAAAGTCACTTGGATAACAAAGTAAACTTGTCATTTTTGTAAGTACCGCATGTGAAGAGCAACAAGTACAAAAAAAATATGGTTTCTAGAAAGCGGTTGCTCGAGAGACATGATGGGAAACAAGAAACTATTTCTCTATCTAAAGAAAAAAAAAAGAAAAGATGTGATCTTTGGAGATAATACCCTAGGCAAAGTGAAAGGTTTTTGTACCATTGACATCAATTTAATCTCAATTAAAGATGTTCTATATGTTAAAGGTCTTAAGTATAATTTGCTTAGTATTAGCCAATTGTGTGATCATGGATATAAAATCCTATTTCTTATGAATAGTTGTGAAGTATTATATGAGCATGAAAATAAATTATTCTATGCACTTAAGAACAATGATGTATATGTCATAAAACTAGAAAAATTGAATGACTTGAATGACATATGCTTGCAAGCTCGTTGTGACGACTCTTGGATGTGGCATAGAAGGTTGGGACATTATAGTATGAATCTATTGTGAAAACTTGCTAAATAAGGTTCATTAGGAGATATTCCCAATCTAAAATTCACAAAAGACAAAGTGTGCGGTCTTTGCCAATTAGGAAAACAAATTAAAATATCTTTCAAATCTAAAAACTTAGTTTCCACAACTAGACCTTTAAAACTTTTACATATGAACCTTTTTGAACTAAATAAGGTAGTATCGTTAGGGGGAAAACTATATGCAATTGTGGATGATTATTCAATATTTACATGGGTTTTCTTCTTGGCAAATAAAAATAATACATTTAAAACTTTTAATAAATTCTCAAGACAAGTTGAAAATGAAATAGGCTTCAAAATTGTAAAGATTAGAAATGATCAAGGTGGAGAATTTGTAAACAAAGAATTTGAAAACCTTTGCTATGAGAATGGATATTTTCATAATTTTTCTGCACCTAGAACCCTACAATAAAATGGAGTTGCTAAAAGAAAGAATAGAATTCTTCAAGAAATTGGTAGAACAATACTAAGTGAATATAATCTACCTGAATACTTTTGGGCTAAGGCCATTAACATCACATGTCATATAACTAATAGAGTTCTAATTAGAAAGATATTGAATAAAACTCCATATGAGTTAATCTTTCAAAGAAAACCTAAAATCAAATACTTTAGAATATTTGGATGTAATTGCTACATTCTTAATACCAAGGATAACCTAGGAAAATTTGAGCCAAAGTCCGATCTAGGAATATTTCTAGGCTATTCATCCAAGAGCAAAGCCTATAGAGTTTACGATAAGAGAACTCAACTTGTGGAAGAAAGTGTGCACATAACTTTTGATGAATACAATCCCAACTTAGCCAAATTAATTGCTAAATAAAATGAGAAAGAATTAGAAGTAATTAAAAATCTAGAGAACTTGAACTTGAATGATGAGTCTTTGAAAAATCAAAGTGAAATTATAGAAGAAGATCAAGTTACTAAAAAACTCCTAAAAGTATGGAAATATAATTCTAGTCCTCCAAAAGAACTAATAATAGAAGATCATTTAAAATGAGTTAAAACTAGAAGAAAGACAAGAAAAATTGATGAAAATCTTGATGAAGTTCAAAATCTAGCATTTGTCTCTCAAATTAAACCAAAACAAGTTGAAGAAGCCTTAAGTGATGAAAATTGGTTAATGGCTATGCAAGAAGAATTAAATCAATTTCAAAGAAATAAAGTTTGAACCTTAGTACCTAGACCAAATTATTATCCAACTATATGTACCAAATTGGTATATAGATACAAACTTGATGAGAATGAGAACATATCTTGAAATAAGTTTAGATTATTAGCACAAGGATATAGTCAAGAAAAGGGAATAGACTATGATGAGACATATGCTCCCATAGCAAGATTAAAGGTCATTAAAGTGCTTTTAGCATTTGCATGTTATAAAAATTTCAAACTTTATCAAATGGATGTAAAAAGTGTTTTTCTAAATGGTTTTATAAATAAAAAAAGTTTATGTAAAGCAACCTTCTAGTTTTGAAAACTGCAAATTTTCAAATCATATCTTTAAACTCACTAAGGCACTTTATGGTCTAAAACAAGTACTTAGAGTTTGGTATGAAAGACTTAGTGAAGTTTTGCTAAAACACAACTTCATAAGGGGGAGTGTTGATACTACACTTTTTATTAAAACTAAAGATGATGATATTTTATCAATGCAAATCTATATTGATGATATCATTTTTAGAAGCACAAATGAGTCCTTGTGTATTGAGTTTTCAAATCTTATGAAAGGTGAATTTGAAATAAGCATGATGGGAGAATTAAATTTCTTTTTAAGACTTCAAATTAAACAAAAAAATGATGAAATTTACATCTCCTAATTAAAATATATCAAAGAACTTTTAAGAAATTTTAATATGATAGAAGGCAAATCCATTTTAACTCTTTTAAGTACTTCTACTTCACTAGAAAAAAATGAGATAGGAAAGAGTATAGATCAAAGGTTATAGAGGTATGATAGGATTATTACTTTATTTTACCGCTTTTAGACTCGATATTCTCTATAGAGTGTATGTATGTGTGAGAATTCAATCTAATCCTAAAGAGACACATCTTGTAGTGGTAAAACAAATTTTCTGATATTTAAGAACAACAACCAATCTATGATTATTTTATCCAAAGGACGATGAATTTAGTTTAAGAGGCTACTCAGATGCCAACCATGGAGGATGTAAAGTAGATAGAAAAAGTACAAGTGATACTTGCAACTTTTTAGGAAACACCTTAGTTTCTTGGTTTAGCAAGAAGCAAAACACCGTTGCAATTTCCACTACCGAAGCTGAATACATATTCGTAGGTAGTTATTGTGCAAAAATTTTTTGGATTAAATACCAATTGTAAGATTATGGATTAGATCTCAGTAAAATTTCGATTCTATGTGATAACACGAGTGCCATAAATCTAACAAAAAAACCAGTTCATCACTTTAGGACTAAGCACATAGAAATTCGTCATTATTTCATTAGAGACTATGTTAATAAAAGAGATATTTGTTTAAAGTATATAAACACAAATCTCCAATTAGCTAACATCTTCACAAAACCACTTGATAAAGATCGTTTTTGTGCAATTAGAATAAAACTGGGAATGATGAAAATTGTTTGAATATTGTTGAGTCTTTTTGTCTATGTGTAACTGAAAGAATTTCGTTTCTGGAAAGAATCGGATCGATACATCTATCACAGAGTATCGATACTACTATAACAGATCGATATGCTATTGAAATCGTATTGATACCTTCATGTGTCACTATTTAATATCGACACATTTTCTTGACATATCGATATTGGAACTCATTTCCAGTGTGTATCGATATTCTTCCTTTCAGATCGATACCGTGCATCAAAATAATAAATATTTACTTGAATTCTGAAAATTTTAAAAACTAAGTTGTCAACCGCAAAAATTAAAAGCTTATTAAAGGCCAGACCTAAATTTGAATATGCTTTCATGTATCGATACACTCAATCCAATGTACCAATACTCGTACCTAAATGTCAAAACGTATCGATCCCTCTTCAAGAAAAGATCGATCTATCTCTTTAGATCTAGAAACATATCGATACTTTATTCTAATGTATCGATACTTGTACGCAATTTCACATTTAAATTACACTCAGAATCCAAAAGTATCGATATCTCTTCATATTCATACTGTCTATTACTCAAACCCTAGAAAATCTCTTCTCACTCAAATCACCTAATCTATCTCGAAAATGCCTTGAACTAAAAATTCAGAAGTGAGTTAACAAAAAAGGCATAGAACAAACACAGCATTAACCTCAAACCCTAATTTCCCAAATTAAAAGGTAGATGATCGATACCTACTCTCCTATCTGAACCAAAAGGTATCTTCAAGTAGGGTAATCGATTTTTCTTTCTTAGAATCCATAAATTTTCCTTATTTAAATCACTTTGAGGAATTTGGTTGGCTAGATTTTCTTCAACAAAAAGGAAAATGGTTTAACACTCTTGTCAAAATATTCTACTCAAATTTGGATGCAAAGGATCCTCATACAGGAAAAATGAAGTTGACGAAATTCCAAACATTCATCCAAGGACATACCTATAATGTCAATGCAAAAATCATCTCTCAGGTTACTAACATTCTTGACGGTGATTATTTTTACCCAACAAGTCACTTTCAAGCCCTTAAAGCTTACAAAATTATTTTTAAAACTCTAAACATGGCTGAAGTCGACTACAAACCAATGCATCTAGGACTTCATGAACGAATTCTCACAGCCTAAATACACGGTCAGGACAGTTTTTCGAGATGACGCTTGAAGACATATGGTGGATGTAGCCCATCATGGAACGGAGATGACTAAATTTAATTGGATGGATGTTTTCCGCCATGATTCGGACAATTACCTCCAAGGCCACGTACCTATACTATGGATATGACATATCCAACATCATCATAGATAGACCAACTCATGTCTATGCAGATGCAGACATATTTGAGCCTCCAGTTACTGCAATGCTTTCGGAGACAATAATAAGACAAATGCACTATGAGCGCAGAATAGATGGAACTTGGACCATATAAGCTCGCTACCGACATCTGCATCATCAGGATCAAGCAGTACACATACTTCAACAAGAAAATGCCACTAAGACAGCTACGAATCTTGCAACACCAGTTGAGTTGCATGACACCGCAAGACCTCCCTCTTCTACTCCCTCACCTTAGATAGAGCCACTGACTCAATCCGCTTCCACATCAACCATTTTGTCCATCTTTAAGAGCATACAAGGTCAGCTGACCTGCAAAGAAGAGAAAGTTGAGACAACTATGTCCAACTTTGATGAGCGCCTCATCGGCCTCGAGAGTATGGTGACCACTCAGATGTATAATATTGAAGAACACCTAGCTTGGAGCAGCAACAACATAGTTCAGCTTAGGAGATTAAAACTGGAATTCTGTAGTAAAACCTATAGGTTAATGCGCAGCTTGGCTAAAGCAACTACAACAGTACCTAAACCAACTCCAGCTCCTGCTTACAGTGGACCTACTGCCTCTGCCTCTCGCTCTCGACCTCTTCCTCTTGCACCACAGCTTACCTATACCGTTGTAGACCTGGATTTCAATGGTGATAGCCCAGAACCTTTTGGAACCCTTTAACCAATTCTTTACCATTGTATGAATTTTTATGTGAAATAAAAAGTTGGTCTTGATTGTCATTAATATGCTTTTATTTTTATGCCATGACTTTGTCGAACATGTCTGAAATGAACTTTGCTTTCTAATATCATTGAGTTTGATAATCTTCTCTTCATTTATGAGTATGTATTTATATGACCTTACGTTATCTTCCTTCTTTGATTGCTGACAAAAAAGAGGAGAAAATATACATTTTAATATACATATTAAGCATGCACCAAATCTTAAGGGATGAAAGGGGAGAAAACTAATATCTAAAAGAAAAGTAAACATCTCATTAAGGGTGAGAATAATCAATTCGCAAAGTAAGTTAGGCACCTATTTTATTTTTGTCATTATAAAAAAAAAGGAGATTGATGATATCATGAGAAAAATTGATGATATAAAACCTTAATAAATTGTTTATTCATATGTTTTTGATAATAACTAAGTAAAATAAAAAGGTCCTAAATGTATCTCAAAATTATGTATGAATATGCTTGAAATTATTCCTTAACAATTTCTGTTAAAATGAATTAAAAAGCTTGCAGGATCAATACTTAGAGAGAAACATATCGATATATGAGTCAACAGATCGATACATCAAAGAATGGTTGATACAAAGAAATAAGGATATCAATATGTGCTAAGACAGTAGCTTTAGATGAAATCACCAAGGCAACCAAATCGATACATGGAGAATAAGAGATAGATACATGGTCTTCATAGAGACTTGCAAAATAATTATAAAAGCAACCAGATTGATACATGGAGAAGAAGAGATTGATATATGATCTTCACAAAGAGTTGCAAAATAAGTACAAAGGCAACCAGATCGATACATTGAGAAAAAGAAATCGATACATAGTCTTTACAAAGAGTTGCAAAATAATTACAAAAGCAATTAGATCGATACATGAAAAAGAAGAGATCAATATATGGTCTTCACAAAAAGTTACAAAATAATTACAAAACAGACCAGATCGTATCCAGCATCAATAGATCGACACATAAAAACCCAGTAATAACTCTAAAATAAACAGATCGATACTCGGGACACAGATCATATTATTCACATAAAGAGATCGATACATGGAAAAAGGGATTGATACTTTCTCTGATTTTAAAGCTCAACGATAACTTCTGTAGCATTAATGGCCAACATTAAATACACAAAATCAAGCCGTTGGACTTAAGTTGCTTCACAAAAAGAAAGAATATAAATAAAAGATATACAGTAAAGCAAAGAAGAACAATCATTGCCATCAATATCAACAGAAATTCTTGAATAGCATTTTTATATGAAGACAGTTAAACTTTCTCTCTCTATTGTAAACCTGTCAAATCTTGTGTGAGATATTAATTACTTGTGAGAGCATACTTAAATATATAGTCTAGTGTGAGAGAAAAATCTAATATACATTTATGACTTTGTATTGAGTACATCTTTACCCGTACTGAAGAAGATTATTATGGGTTACTCTTCACTCGTAGAAAAGTAAATGTAAGGCTTTCCTTTACCTTAGAAGGAGTATACTAGGTTTCACTTGACCCATTAAAACAAGGAGATAGTTGAATCTCGGTAGAAGTAATTTGCATCTGAAAGAGTGGATGTAGGCCAAGATTTGCCGAACCACTATAAAATTGCATTTGTATCTTTCTCTCTCTAACTATTGTTTCATTTGCTGCATTGCATAACATACGTTTTTAATTTCTAAAAGTTTAAAAACCTAATTCACCCTCTCTTGGGTATTGCCAACTAGGCTAACAATGTTGATACAGCAAAAATCCCTTCTATGGATCCCGTGCACCAACAACAGTCTTCTTTCTTCTTTGAATATAAACTTGTGCCACCTACAACCACAATTGAGAGCTAAAGGGGCAAAGCTAGTTGTTCGATGAAAACCCTCTGATACTTAAGTCAGGGTTTTGCTTATAAATATTTTCAAGAGAAATGGCTAAAAGAGAATTGTAGTATTTTTTAGCCAAAGTTTTAGTCAATCGTACCTGGTTGTAACTAGTCTCATTTTATAGATGTTATCGTCTCCCTAATATGGTAGAATTTTATGAAATCTGGTAACTAATATCTCACTGCTCGAAAATCACAGAGATTCTTTAGATTGGGCATCGACTTCCGAATCTTATGGGATTATATTCCTAGGATTTTTATTATATAAGAATCTTAATTTGGCTAGAATCCTTATTATAGAATAATCTAGGAATGTATGGGATAGAGATGAATCTTTCACTAATATGTAACTTTAGTAAAGTCTTGAAAATCTTTATTTTTGATTTATTATCCATCTAAGATGAGCTCTGGTATTACATATCCGAGACATTTTTAAACTATGGCCGAGACCCTTACATGTTAGGGCTAAGATCTTTATGGTGCACCCTCAGGATAAAATTTGAGCCGAGCCTCGAGATGATTTTGAGAGGTCTCAACTTCTATTACTCTTAAAGTCCTTGACCTGAGATCTCTTCTTTTATCAAGTCCTAATCCTTGACAAGACCTGAGCTTCTTACCACTTAAATAGCTCTTCTTGAGTAGCCATTGGTCTCGAAACACTATCCGTCTCTGCTTGTAGGACCATTTCAAGCCTTCACTCTTCTAGGCCTTATGCATACTAGACTACCCAACAATTTTTCCTTAATTCATAAATAAATTTATAATTGTACATAATATCAACTAGGCATTATCTCACCCCTAATTTTCAGGTTCTGAGTGATGTTGGAGGTAGGTTAATTAAGCAGATTAGAGGTTTTCCATCTGAAGAATTTTTTATTGTCTTTTCTTTTTGTATAGATATAATAATATAACTTATACAATTTTTAAAATAGTGCATTGATACTTAAGTATTAAACATTGCTTATATTTTATTAAGGTGCAGTAGTTAGAATTTAAAAAAAAAATTGGAAGCTTTTAAAGTTTTAATTATTTGTTTTTAATTTTGGGTGATGTTATTTTGTGTAGGGAACTCTGCCAATTTTTTTATTTTTAAATTAGGGGCTTTAGAACTTGGTATCAAAGCATGATTAAGATTCTATAGTTATCTTTTATATTAGTTAGAAAATGTTAAAAATAGTTTTAGTCCATTAATAATTATATTTTATCCTTTTGTGATCTAAAGATGTTATTTTTTGTTTGGTTTTTTTAGTATAGGCAAGACTAAGTATGACAAATGGATGTCTGTTAATAGAAACGAACAATGTGCTTTAGGCGGGGATTCCCATGAAAGACCTTAGAAAATTACATGCTGACAGGATTAGAGAAATATTAAAATTAGTAGGGACTAAGATCCATTATACCGACACCCCTCCAGGTTCAGGAGCTATTAAGAAAAGAATGAACATGGCACTAAGAAGCCTGAGGGTATATTGTAAAAGGGTAAACCAAAATAAACTTATAGTGTAACATTTATTCTAGACTAGAAGGTTTCTTAATTCATACTAGACTGTAAAAATCTGGTTAAAGAACATGACTGGAAGCCCACCAAGTCAGACTAAGAAGGAGAGTTTAATGATATTAGAACCATTCCTTACTAGAATGTCAAAAACTTTTAAGTCATCAGTAATTAAGAGAGTCCATATGGAGTGGTGAAGTGTTGATCTAAAAGTAACAAGATTGTTTTATTTGTGACTTATATATATATATATATATATATAAATTTTGTATATATCTATCCGTAACAACTTAAGTTTGTTATCTTTTGGTGTATTTTACTCTGGTTTTCTTACTAAGGATTATAAATTTCTATGGTTAATATAGGAGTAACTTTTGTAGTTACATGCATTTTTAAAATAAAATGTTATGTTTATTTTGTTACTATGTTTTAACTGTTATGACATAGAATTCCTTGGATTTAATATGTCTGATAATAGAGAAACAGAGCCATCTTTTTCTCAAAGAGGAGATGAATTTGGCAAATTCCGCCAAATAATAAAAGAATTTGTCGTTGCACTTTGTGGTTTCACAAGTAATGAGCCACACACCTATAGAAATAGTGAAGAGAGTATAAGTATGGCAGCATTGGGTGAATTCAAGAAACTCAATCCCATGACTTTTAATGGGAAGGTTCGCTCATTAATTGCTGAAGAATTTACTGAATAAATTAGGCGAATCTTGGATGCAATGCAAGTATCTAAAGAAATCTGGGTGAAACTTGTAACTTTTCAATTAATTGAGAATGATAATCAATGGTAGAATACCATCAAGAACACAAAGCAAGACGAGGATTAGACATAAGAAGCTTTCAAGGAAGTTTTTCTCGTAAAATATTTTCCTGAAGTATTTCATGATATTATGTTAGATGAATTTATTTTTTTAACTCTGAATAATTTGTCAGTGGTACAATATAAAGCAAAATTTGAGGCATTAAGCTAGTTTGCTACCCCATGGTTTCAAGGAAAAGGATAAGGTTAAACGGTTTGTGAAATGATTAAAGCTGACACTTCGTTATGAATTAACTCATAATGTTAAATCTTCAAAAATATTATGAAGTGGTAGATCAAGCTTTGATGATAAAACAAGACAAAGATGATATTATATAGATAATAGAATCTAAGAAAAAGAGTTTAGATCATAAACTTCCTAAATAAAGAGAAAAAAGACAAATGAGATGTCAATTTCTTGTTCAGGATACTCAGAGTTCCCATAATACATCTAGTGTTTATTTTGAATGTGAAAAATCAGGCCATCACTAAAATATGTGTTAGAGTTTAAAGCGAACACAAAACCATATAATTAGCTCTAATCAGGGAATCACTCAAGATAGTCGAAGTTTCCATATGCATTTAAGAGTTTGTTTTGAGTGAGGAGAACATGGTTATTATTGAAACATGTGTTCACATTTAGGCGGTCACCGAGTTAAGCGACTATTTCTTATCATCGCAACATTCTAACAGTACTGCAACAAACTCAGCAAAGTAGACAGTCATAATAAGGGCAAAATTAACAATCTTCTTAGAGTTCTTAGTTATCACAAGCGTGTGGTAGACCTAAAACTCAAAGTAGAGTATAATACAATTACTAAGAATACAAACCAACCTAATCATACCGTTGTGGTAAGTATTTTTCTTTTTCTTTTTTCAGTACTTGGGTTAAAGTATTATTTGAGTTTAGTGCTATATATTCGTTTATTTCTTCGAAGCTTATATCTTCCTTTGGCTTAGAAACTGAATCTTTAGATCCTAAGTTGTCAGTTGAAATGTCTATCGAACGTGATATAACTCTTAATTAAATGTGTCAAAATCGTGAGATTGATTTTGGTGGTTATATAGTATCATTTGGGTTGGTTTCAATGGAAATGATGTATTAGGATTATAAAGATTGCTTAAGATGAATGACTAGTACAATGAATCATGACCCTGATAATTCAAAATCTCAACCCACTTCAGTAATTGATAAATTTTGAATGTTTTTCCTAGTGTTTTACCTACGTTACCACCTAAGAGAGATGTAGACTTTACTATTGAAATTTATCCTAGTAATGACCTATTTCCATAACTATTCACAGAATGACTCCTGAAGAATTATAAGAGTTAAAAGTTTAGTTACAAGAGAAATGGTTTACCCGGCCTAATACTTCCCTTTGGGCTGCACCAATTTAATTTACCAAGAAGAAAAATAACATTTTGAGATTATGTGTAGACTACAAATAATTGAATAAATTAACTGTTTAAAATAAATATTTGTTTCCTAGAATAAATGATATGTTTGATAAGTTATGCATTTCTAAATACTTCTCAAAGAATGACCTTCGATCTGGTTACCACTAGTTATGGGTTAGAGATGAAGATATTTCAAAGACAGTTTTTCTTGCTAGATATGGATAGTTTGAGTTTATAATGATGTCATTTGAATTAAAAAAAATGGAATTACAACATTTATGAATTTGATACATAAAATTTTTCATCTTTACCACGATCAATTTGTGGTGATATTTGTAAATGATATATTAATATACTTTAAAACAAAAGATAATAAGCAACATTTGTGCATTACCTTACAAGTGTTGAGGTAGTATCAGTTATATGCAAAATAAAGTAAATGTGAGTTTGGTCGGCTAAAGTCAAGTTTGTTCAGCATGTGGTATCTCAAGAACGTATTTTTGTTGATCTTGCTAAAGTAAAGGCAGTGTTAAACTAGAATAGACCAAATAATGTAATTGAGATCAAAAGTTATATTGGTTTAGTAGGATATTACAGTGGATTTGTAAGGGATTTCTCCTGAATAATGGCATCTTTAACTTATTTGACTAAAAAAGAGGTGAAGTTAGAATGTAATGATGTTTGTGAGCAAGCATGGTACTACTTTCAAACCCGACCCAAATAACAAAACCCTAAAACTAGGAACCCGACATGCAATCAATACTAAAAGAATAAATGGTTCTTCTTCGGTGGTGACTAAAACCCTCAAAAATGATATCCAAGTGCCCAACCTGTTTGATGAAGCAATCACCTAGAGTGACTTGCCTACACTAAGTCCTCAGAGCTTGGAGAGGGTCATGATGGCTAAATCCTCAGCATCTAGCCAGAGGACTCTTCTTTCAAACACTAACATGATTTCATCAAGTCTTGTAAATGTTTATATGTCTAAAAATCAATTGGCTGTTAAGAAAGCCTAGGCTGGTAATATCTCGTTCTTCCTCTTTCATACGTTTGAATTGAATTACATTGTCTGATATCAGTGCTTGTTTCGTAGGAGAAATAACCCCAAAGCAATCTATGTCGAATCCTCCTAAAGTGCTGAGGCAGTTGGCCAAGGGCAAAAAGGCTAGGAAGGCTCTCCAAGCCCCAAAGACTGCCTCTAAGGGTTTAGCTAGAACTTCAGTTCTTCTTGGCGTTATTGGACCATCAAGTTCAAGTAAGCCTCTAACTTCTAGAAAATGAGTTATGATCTGAGGTAACCATGGGCCACTTCCCCTACCATACAAATGGATAATAGGAAGGGGAAGAGGAAAGCTGTAACGGCGACCAAGGAAAATGGGTCACGACAGAATAAAAAGGGGTCTTTTAGGTTGAGTACTGAAGAGACCATCGAGGTTCCTCAGCTTCTCTCAAAAGACCTTCTTGAGGACAAGAGGGAGTTTTTCTCCCACTTCCTTCCCTGCTTTAATTAGCAGTCCATAGAAATCAGTCTCAAGCATTTTGAGGCTTTTGAGAATACCTTAGGTCTGGCACTACTAGATTACACAATAAAGTGGTTGAGTCGGGTAAGTCGATCTTCCTTTTATTTTGGATCTAAAGATACTTTTTTATTTCAAACCTTTGATTTGCTTTTATGTTTAATTGCTTTAGCTTAATATGCAACTGTATTGCTCCAAGACTTCCTTGTGGATGACTCTATGAAGGCGTTAAAGTCTAATAAAAGGGCGGAGAGGGTTGAACAGAACTTGTCTTGGAGAGAACCAAGTATGAATCCGAGAAAGCGCAGTAGGCTTGGAAAATGGAGGAACTCCAGGTCAAGAGCCTACAACAGAGTCTTCTCACACTGAGGCCAGCAGTAGGGTGAGCATCTTTGAATCCAAGCTGAACGGATCAAGGGAGGAATGCCAGAGACTCTGCCAAGAATTTAAGGAAAAAGATCAGGCGATGGAGCAACGCCTTAAAGCCAAGAGGAAGAGATATGTACTCGTGTGCAGGAAGCTCGAAGAGGCAGAGGAGGCAGTTGACAACCTTGTTCCTGAGTGGGTCAATGAGGGCATTAACCTGACTTGCTAAATATTCCAGGGTCAGTATCTAGATTTAGATTTGACTTGGCTATACAAGGCCCTAGAACGTGAGCCCCCACGCCTCAATGAGAAGCCTTTAGATGAAGTGCTCCTTAAAGGGGATGCTCATACCAATCTAAAGATCAATTTTGTCCCTTCCGTTAAGGCGATTGATCTGTCTTCTGGCAAGATGACTGAGGCAACTCTTGCTGAGCCGATTCCTGATCTTTTGGATCTGACCAATCATCTAATTAACTCAACTCAATGAAGAATACTTTATTATTATTTTTTTTTTTACATATATGTGGAAACAATGTAATGAACTTTGCTTGATCATTAATAGAATATTTTTGGCTCATAAATCTTTATGTTGCCTTACTTTTTTTTTTTTTTTTTTTTTTGCTCTTTAGAACTCAGAACTTAATTTAATTTACAGAA
>JAXCLQ010031673.1:0-25969 GCA_035584115.1 Cedrela odorata | reverse complement strand
TATATATCATCATCATACAACCAAATCCCATGAAATAAATCAACTTCCACTCACCTTAATCAAGCCTTATTCATGCTCCATGGCTTCGTCATGCTTAGTTTCATCTTCAATCACCTTATTTGGCTTGAATTAAGATTGATTTGTCTAGCTTTCTCTCCTTCTAGCTCATGGTTTTGAAAGGAGAATGGTAATAGTTTTGTTTATTTTGGTCACGGCAAGGGGGTGTCTCTTCTTCTAATTTTTGTTTCATTTACTTGTTAATATTTTTGGTAAATAAAAGGGGAAATGGTAGAGTTTTCTAGAGCTTTTGGATATTTTAATTAATTATTATATTTAAATCAATTATTAAATCACATGCTTTAAATTATAAAATTTCCATCACTAATTCTAACTTTATTAAACTTAATATATACCACATATACCTTGCTTAGATGGCCAACTCTCCTTAGTCCAAAATACTCAAATTGTTATTTATTTTATGCTTAATTAATTTGTTTTAAATGGATCTTTATTTTGGGTCCAAATTAATCCTAGTTGCCTTGACTTAATTTTGGGCCCATTTTATACATACACTTAGGCCTATTGATCTATTCCATGCATAAACTATTAACCCAATATAGTAAATTCATTTTCCATTTAATTTTTACCTCGCAAATTTAGAAAAATTTTATCCAACTACTGAAATCTTAGTTTAATTGTTACCGTAATTTTTTGGTCATCACAACTTCCCTTAATGATTTTTGTCGAAGGGTTTGTTTTAACAAGTTTTATACATCTTTACCGTCATAGAGAGATGTATGACTTTAGTACTGAATCCCTTGATAAAATTCTTACATCCCTTGATGATTTTCATTGAGGGGTTTATTTTAACAAGTTTTATACATCTTTTACCATCATTGAGGGATGTATGAATTCAGTACTGGATCCTTTGACGAAATTCATACATCCCTCGATAATTTTCATTGAGGGGGTTGTATTTAACAAGTTTTATACATCTTTTACCATCATCGAGGGATGTATGATTTTATTAGTGAATCCCTCGATAGATATCATACTTTTTTCGATGATTGATTGCTGTTTTATACTTCTTTCTAATCATCGAGGGATGTATGAATGAAATTATTAATCCCTCGATAAAATTCATACTTCCCTCGATGGTTTTTATCGAGGCATCTATAATTAATTGATGATTTTTATACTTCTTACCAAGTGTACTAATGACATTTTAATTTTTCCTTTATGAAATTTTGATTTATTTATATTTATTTTGTATTATGGTCAAGAATAATAATGAGCGTAAACAGAACACTAAAGACATCAAAAAAAGATATTTTTCACGAAGTCATCACATCACTATCTCACATGTAGGCACTTGATAGGATCCGATAGAAGCTAAGCTTAGTGCAGCTGGATCTGTGTACAAAATCTTATTTTGGGAGGCTTTTAAGAGTACCAAAGATTGTCAAGAATGTTAGTCCATAATGTCTTGTTGAGAGAAATGTACGTCACCGTTGCAGAAGCAGAGTGGTAAATATTGTTCTTGGTATCCAATCACTTGATCCAATTTTCTAAATTTGAATTTGGTTTCATAACTGGCCTCAATTTCTATAATTATCATAAGGGATCAGACATTTTGGGGAGTAGAAACGGTACACATCGGCTGCGAGACAAGTTTTTCCTTGGGGTGAAATCGATTAAGCAATTACAGCTAGATAAATTTATAGAGGATACAAACTTTACTGTTATAGATGACCAGGATGAGTTAAAGATAGTGTTGGTATTTTTTTGTGGAGAGATTCTTATTGGGAAGGGATAGTCATAGGAAAGTGAACCAATTTTGGTTTTGTAACTAGTAGAAGACACAGCTGCCTTTAATAGTTACTCTTGGGGCACTGACTTACAAATACCTGTCGCAAGTATTAACTGAAAATGCGAAAAAATTTAAGAAACAACACAAGAAGAATAACAAACACAAATGCAAGAGATACAACTTAAAAGTCATTCTTGTTGCATTTCAAGTATGTATGTATGAATTTAGTTTACGCATTCATTCTATTAATTACATATTTCTTTTATGCCAATTTCAACTTAGAAGGCGAATTGTTTACGTATTTTTGGTGGTAATGCAGATTTGGGTAAACGAGGCAATTTCCATTTGTCTCGGACTATACAAGTAGAAGTTAAATAATGAAGTCCCCCGCATGCTGAGGTAGACAACACTTAAGAGCCCTCGCCATGATGAAGTTAGGAAGACATTATCTCCGATCATGATAATGTGCATGTGATACTGACATAAATTTATGTGTTTGTGTAGCCTCCTTTGTTGAGTGAGTTAATTCCCATAGTGAAGAACAGTTCATTGTTGTAAGTTACCTAGTTACATTCCATCAACATAGTGGCCGGAGATGACGAGGGAGATCAGGTTCATTCACCCACACAACATGCAGATTACTGACAAGGAATATCCAACATAACGAGCAGCAGTTAGACATTGTAAGTTAGGGTTATGAGGTTTTGAGGTACGTTATAAGCGAGATCATGTCTATTAGAGATATTGTAGAGGGTCATCTCCGATGTGTGGTCGAGCTGTTGCCGTCATTGTTGAGGGAGACTGGCTTTTATGCACATAGATTAAAGTTGCTAGACTCTCATTCTGTATTTACGATAGTTTGTCTACATGTCATGGTACCTCAGTAGGAATCATGTAGGGGTGATTGTGGTGTCTTCATCTATAAATATATCGAGTACTTGTCTATGCAGTGCGAGTTTGATTTTGGAAAATTTGATGGCATTTGGCTGAGGAAGAATATGACGACTAGTTTGTGGGCAAATTAGCTATTGTAGATGATGTTGTTAATTAATTTAATTTATTTTAGATGATGTATATAATTAGTTGATAATTAATTTAATTCATTTTAGACGATATAAAATTAGTTATTGATTTATTCAATTTAATTCATTTTAGATATTGTATATAATTACATGATGTATATTTTAGATGATGTATAAAATTAGCTTTAATTTATTTGATTTAATTCATTTTATATGATGTACATAATTACATGATGCATATTTTAGATAATGTATAAAATTAGCTATTAATTTATTTGATTTAACTCACTTTATATGTATATAAGTACTACATTTGGAAAGAAGTAAAAACCATATTTCAATTTTGGATCCCTTGATAAAATCCATCAAAGGATGTATGAATTTCGTCGTGTAATCCAGAATTGAATTCATACTTCTCTCGACGATGGTAAAAGATATATAAAACCATATATCAATTTTGGATCCCTCAATAAAATCCATCGAGAGATGCATGAATTTCGTCGAGGGATCCAGAATTAAATTTATACATCTTTCATTGAGATCCCTTATGATTGAATATTGTATTGATATGTTTGTAAATAGGTAAAGTATCTATATGTTCAGTTTCACGTATTGATCTAGTCGAGTTCATAATTTCCTTTGAAGTCTCAGACTTGAAAGTATCAATTTGATTTAAAGAAGGTATCAATCTAGTCGAGTTTGTAATTTTCTTTAAAGTCTTAGACTTGAATGCATCGATCTAGTTTAGAGAATTTATCGATATGGTCTTGTTCGTAATTTTTTCAAAGTCTCTGATTTTGAATGTGTCGATCCTTTGAACTGAATATCGATCTTTTCTGGATGCATCGATCTTCATAATTCTATGTATCGATCTTGAAAACATATATCGATCTGCTAAACTTAATGTATCAATTTTGAGATTTGATTATGAGTACAAGAAAGACATAAATACATAATCTCAATAGTAAATACACAATTATTATTCAATTTAACAATCTCTATAGTAAATACACAAGAAAGACATAAATACACATTCTCTATTGTAAATACACAATGATTATTCAATTTAACAATCTCTATAGTAAATATACAAGAAAGAAATAAATACACAATCTTCATAGTAAATACACAATGTATCAATTTAGATATATCGATCTTTGATTATTCATGTAAAATGCCTAATGAAAGAGTCAACACAACAAGTACACATTAGTAATGTAATATCAAGTTTAACTTGTTTCAATTTAACAACATAAAAATATAAATACACAATCTCCATAGTTTTGCCCAATTAACCATATAAAAACATGTATACACAAACTTCTAATCACTACTACTACTATCATCACTGTCAATAAGAATATGATGAGACAAACTAGTGGGGTTTTGTGCATAAGAAGACTAATATCCAAGCAGAGTGGTGGTGGACCATGATATGTGGAAGCATGTCCTCGATAGTACGTAGTTGTTGATCCTCTTGATAGTTTCTCTGTGAATTTATCTATCTCCGATTAAAAATGAGAACCAACTGCCCTAGTTGTAGCATAGTTTCCTCTCCTCTCTCGAGTAAATCCTGCATCTTGTGTATTTGAGTCTTGAGACTACTAACGTGCTCAACCACGTCTAAGAATGCAATCCAAATCTCGTCCAGTACCGTTGATGATGACAGTGTGGTCAGCGCTGTGGTAGGATCAAGAGTAGTAGTTTCAAAAACATTCTCTGTCAACCATAAGTCCTTTTCTGCTTAGGGTTCCGTTTATCCTTCTTCTTTAGCCTGCTCTTGCATTTGTCCTTTTTCCAGAGCTAAATGCCTATATCTTGCTTGTAGTACCCAGTTGCTTGTAGTACCCAATCACCATTTGCATTTTACTCATAATACATATGATGAAGTGTACTTTTTGATAGTGTGGTAAAAGGAAGAGGCTCCATCATGTCAACGTCTTTATAAATTCTCATTGGACCGGTGCGGATGATCTTGGACAAGACATATTCGTAATACAAATGACTTGTCCTTGTAGTTGTTGTCCGTATCATTACATTTAATATCCATATTATTAGATTCGACCGTTTACCCTTTATGATGCATTGCATCTACCATATGTCCTCTAGTGTCATTTCTAAAAATCATCTTGATTAGGCATTTAGGTTATATGACACTATCAAGTAGAGGATTCTCTTATGGAAGCCAAGATGCACTTTTGTCATTCCAGAGGTTTTTTAACAAAATCTTGCAAGCCTTTAAGGCTTGAAATTTACCAGATGAATAACACTCTTCACCATCTGGAGCTTTTAATACCCGAGACAAAATACTTGCTTCAACTAAAAATTTGTATCCTCTAACAGAAGTAGTAAAATCTGTCATCCTCATTCTTCCAGAATGTGGGTCTTTTGCATCCATATAGAGTAAAACATCCTAACTAGACTTTCAAAACATGTACCTCTAAGTTTTAAGAAACTTATCCATCTAAAGTCTTCAAATTGTCTTATGTATGGGAAATTAATTGAAGTTAAGAATTCGAAGTCTATTACTCATCCTGGTGGGTGAGATATCGTTCCTTGGCTTCTTGGTTTGGAAAATCTTGAATGGAGGGTGAACATTCCCTTGTATATTGTTTTTTATGTTAAAGATAACCTTCTAGAATATTCATTCTCAGAGTTATTTTTGTATTTGAAAAGATTTTGCCAAGATTTCAAATTTGATTTTAGAGAGATAAAAATATGTCGATTCATTTTAAGATTTTTAATTTACATTTTAGAGAGAGAAAAATGTGTTGATCCATTTTAAGATTTTTAATTTAAGAGGTGTATCGATCTCTATATGAATTTCATCGAGGAAGTATGAATATTGTTGAGGGATCTAGTACCGAATTCATACATCCCTTGATGATTGTAAGGATGTATAAAAAAATGCATTATAAAAGTCACCTCGATGAAATTCATCTAGAGGTGTATGAATTTCGTCGAGGGATTTAATACTGAAATCATACATCCCTCGATGATGGTAAAGATATATAAAACTTGCATCAATACTGGATCTTTCAAGTTCACTGAATTTTTAAATGTGTCGATACTTTGTATTCTGCATATCATTCTCTTCTAAATGTATCGATCTTTCTAGTTTCATGTATCGATTCATTTTTATGTATCGTTACTAATTTAATATATATTTTATCATCGAAAAAATATATAAAAACATGTATCATTATTTGCTAATTTAAAAACCTTACATTAAGCAAATGTAAGTAATTAACAAATCAATTAAACACATACAATTAAGTAACACAACTCAAATACATAAATTGATCATAGAAGACAAAATCCAGATAGAAGTGCGCTAATGGTTTTATTACAATATGTATAACATGTCCAAAATACAAATCGACAAACTGCCACCTAATTTTGCTGCAACAACACTGGATTCTTATAAGTTTGAAGGTTATGTCGTATTGTTTGCAACGAGAACATTTACGTCTTACTACTTCTTGTCATGACCGCATTTTTTTGCATAACAATAAGACATAAAATAATAGTTTATGCAATATTATTATAGGTCATAAATTAAAAATTTACAAGTTTGTAATAAGGAATATTACAAATTTAAAATAAATAATACAAGCTTGAAATGTATATTAAGCAAGCTAAGAAAATTAAATAATACATGTGTATATACATAAGCATAACCCATTTGTTTACATCATATTTGTATATATACATATATAAAACCCATTGGTTATAAATCTTCCTCTTCATTTAGATTGTGTCATTTGTTTTAAAGAAACATATGTGAGTTATTGCAGTACAAGTATATGCATATAAACATAACTCATTTTGTTTTCTTTTACCATACAAGTATATGTATGTAAACATAACCTATTGACTTTAAATGCCCTCCATTTGGTTTGTCTTCAATTAGCAATTTAACTTGAACAAAAACAAAGCATAAATGAGTGATATGAGAAGCACTTTCTTCTGTATAAATACATGTATATAAACAAACCTTATTAGCTTAAATACCCCTCTCACATTTGATAGCTTCTTCATTTCTCAAATTCACTTTAGCAAATTAGAAAGAGAAAGGGGGTGAGAAAGGAGAGTACCAAGAGCAGCCAAGGAAGCTTGCATAGATGATGAATTTTGGTTGATTGAAAGCCAAATCATGATTAAATTGATTTAAAGTGAAAGAGACATCAATTGACTGAAGTAATTGAAGGAAGGAGGCTAAATGAAGCAAACCAAGAAGGAGTTTACCTATGGAAGAAGCTAAATTGAAGAAAAACCATGGGTGAAATGTGATGAATGGTATTGATTTGGCAAGTGAAATGGTAGTTGTAGTTATGCAATTGTTATTGTGTATAAATTGTGACATATATTGCGGTAGTGATGTGGCCGAACTGATGCAAGAAGAAGGAGTGGAATTTTGATTGAATTTGGTATAAGGATGATAGGAGGGAAATTAAACCACTGAGAAAGAAGACAAACATAGCAAGCACAAGGTAAGGTATTTTGTGTTGAATGGTTAAAATGTGATGTGCATATGTTCATTATCGTTGTGTGTGAATTTAAGATGTATTTAGTGTAATTTGTGGTGGCTGAATGATGAAATAGGCAAGAGGTGGATGTAGGACAGTATTGTAGTGTGAAGAAAAAGTTGTTGTTGTGAAAAATGTGTGTGAAATGTGAACTGATGAGTTTGAGAAGCATTAACGTAATACAAGTGGTGTCGTCAAAAAATTGGAACAAGAACTTGCGACATCGGTGCATCGTAAGTATATGTTTTTGTGGTGAGTGTTTTGAGTAGATAAAATTGTAGTATATGAGTGTTATAAGATGTGTATAGGTAGCGCACATGAGTGAAGTGCCGAACAAGTGAGAATGAGAGAGAAATGCATGAGCATCAGCCATAGTTAATTTCTGCGCAAGGTTTGGTGAAATGGGGATTTAGGAAGTTCCAAACGTTAGATTAAAGAACTGTAAATTCTACATAAATTAGACACATAGGGCCACGACATAGCCGAAAAGTAAGCCAAGATGTTGAGTAAGACATTACCAAATTTTGTTGGAACTGAGCTGCCCTATCGGCGGTTCATAACTGATTACGCTGAGTAAAGTGGTAAAAATTGATTGTAACTTAAGCGTTCAGACTCGAAATTGAATTTGCAAGAAGCGATAAAAACTAGACACATAGTGAAATGTTTCTTGAGAAATTTAGATTGAGATACTTTATCGGTGCAATATGTCACGGGCCGACTTTCTTCATAGTCGAAATTCACTCTCGTGCGGCACTTGCTAGCATATTCCCCCCTTAGCAAGTCAGCCTCAACAAGATTACGTCTAATGAACTCAGACGGATTGGTTGTCTACAAGAATATAATAGTAGTAGAGAATAAGAGGAAACTAGCCATTATCGTAATCCAACATGATCTGGCGTTTTATTGATAAACACGCATAAGCGCACAAGCCATCAAAGGCGTACAAACATCTTAGCCTACAAGGGCGTACAAGCATAGATAGCCCATAAGGGCGTACAAGCATTCAAGCTTACATGTTACAAGCATACTAGCCAACTATGGCATATGAGCATACAAGCCCACGATAACACACTAGTCAACAAGCCAAACAGGGCGTATGAGCCCAGAACAAGCAAGCATCCCGACATGACAAGATCAAGCACATGAGCTACTCGACTAGCCCATTTCAACCTACCCGAAGGCGGAGGAGTTCACAGCAAAGCCCTCGGAGCGCTGATGGACAAGGCTATTCGGAGGCACCTAGCCATCCCCCCCTAAAGAGGGTTTTGGGACATTACGCGATTGGCACCAGGAGATATTGCCTATGTCTCATTGATTACACCCCTGAATAGTGTCTGTATGAACAGTAACCCGCTAGCAACAAGCTTCCCTCATTGTGGCCATGGGAATGAAAGTCGGCCCTAGACGAGCACTTGCGAGCGGCCTCTTACACAATGCACCGCTAGTTTGAAGTTAATTGATGTGCAGTGAGCACCCATATAAATGTCCGAAATGAGTAAATTTGATTTAATTTTATGGGGGGGGGGGGAGGGGACAGATTATATGTATAATATAATTTTACATCTATTTAGTTACAATGAAAAGAATTTAACATAAAAATTATGTATTGTAGATCTTCAGATTGAGTGTCTATCAACCCCACATTAGATCGAGTGTACTGCAACCAAGACCGATGAGTGAGTGTTTGTTTGTATTTATGTATTTATATATGCATAGTTGTATATAAGAATAATACTAAGGATGCATAAAAAATTAATACTGAAAATACATATGAAATTAATACTGAGGATGCATACAAAACTAGTATAGTGAATGTATATGAAGCTAGTACTGAGAATTCATATGAAATCAATACTAAAATAAATATGAACAAACTAATTAATATGCTTTCAAGATGAGTTGTAATGATTGCATAAAATGATCTTATTATATTGTAATTGATGTTAGAAAGAATAATGGTGTTCTATGATTGAGAATGGACATGAATGAAAATGGTTGGCTATTGTTTATATATATTAAGTTGAATATATTGTGTTGTGATATGGAAAGAAAGGTGAATGCGTTGATATTGTGAAGTGTGGTGTGTACAATCATTGTACGTAGTATATATATTAGGATGGAAATGACAGTTATATTGATTTGCCATTGGTGGTGTATGATAATCTTGGTATGATGTGTGGTAATATGTAATGAAGAAAAGTGAACTGAATTGACCTTGTGTAATGCTTTCTTGTTTCCTTAATGTAATGTTATGGTTGTTATGCTTTGATGCGTATGCATATACATGTGTATGGTTGTGAGCCACGGGATTAATCCATGGATCCAAGTATATGACTTGGGGGACGGCGGTAACGAGATGCCCCAAGGTACATGATTTAGGGGACTGTAGTAGACGAGATCCCTCTGCTTGATCAAGCGAGTAGCCCTGGATATGGCTATCCCTCTATTCGATCAAGTGTTTAGTCCTGGACATAGACCAAACACATATGTATTTAGGAGGACGGTAAAAAATAAAACACCCCTAGATACTAGAGTTATGGATGTTGATGATTTATTTAAGTGTTTGAGAGGACGCCTTTAAACATCAGTTTGCTGATGATTGATATGTGATGAAATTCTGTGATGATATACTAATAAGTGTTCTATTCAAATGCTCATAACTGATACGTATATGTATATTTCACATGAATATGCAAATAATGGCATGAACATGCGAACAATGGTATATATATGCAAATGATAATCTGAAAACGTAAATGATTGTAAGGTATAAAGATATATATAAGAAGTGATGTTTGTGTATACTGAGTCTTATTAGACTCACCTCCTTCACCTTTTAATTTTGCAGGACCTTATAGTTTGGTGAGTAGACATTGCGACTTGGAAACACGAGTTTGAGGAGAGGTTATCAGTCACAGTCACCATTGTGTTAGGTCCATCTCATATCAAGAATGACAATTGTAATTTTAGTAGTCATGTGACATGAGTTGTTGTTGGTTTTGGGTTGCATGTATATGAATTGACAAATGTACAGTCAGTGTTATTTGATATTTGTTATAAACAGAAAAGTTATACATATTGTCAGTGGCGATTGGACACCCTGGTATAGTGACACGTGATATTTTACATGGTGTGATGTTTAGAACCTGCAAAATTTGAAATAATTAAATTTTATTCGATTCCAATATTAATTATAAATTTACAAAGTTTTAAATTTGAAGGAATTGGTCTAACTTACGCACGTATAGTTAATTCGGAACTTAGGTAATAAAATGCTATAAACATACATATATAGATCTAAGTATGTGATTTTATTTCTCTTTTATTTTTATGATAATTATAAATAGTATAAGGACTAGATTAAAGAGTTTTTAAAATTCAAGGGGTGAAAATGCAAAATTTTCATAAGTTAGGGAAAAGTACAAATAGGGAAAATGTGGGGCCACATTAAAATAATCAAATTATAGCCTAATAATATTGCTAAATTAAACTCGAATTTATACTAAGTGTAGACCTAAATTTGATTTAAATTAAAGCCCAATTTATATTAAAATTGTAAAGCCCAAATTTTTTAAAATTCAAAAATAAGCCCAAGCCCAAATTTGCTTTATTTAATCTCCATTATTCTAGTATTTTCTACCTTTCTCTAGCAAAGTTTAGACAAATAAAGAGACAAAGAAAGGGAGCAAAAAACGTGTAAGAGAGGAGGGACCAAAGTGAAGGCCAAAACGTGAGCAAGGGAGAAGAAATTTGGCCGAGAGAGAGACAAGGAAGAAGGAAAAGAAAGAGAATAGGAAGAAGGGAGAGTGGCATGGTCGACTAGGTGATGAAAAGGAGAAAGAGAGAGAGAAAAGAGGGTGAAAAAGAGAGAAAAAATGAAAAGGGCTTGGTGGTTAACAAATGGGCAAGTGTGTGTTTATTGCTTTGAAAATTCGATATTTTTGTTGCTGTATTTATTTTATATTGTAATTTGTGAATAAATTGAAGGTTTAATTGTAGTTGTGGTGAGGTATGTATGCTGTGAAGGGGTATAAAGATATGTATGTGTGAGAATTTGAAGTTGAATGAAATGAAATGAGAATTAACCAATGTCACTGATGAGAAAATTTGTCGGCAGTGAGTTTCGATTGTTGGGGCAGCCAATTGGTGTTGAAAATGTGAGTTATGATGGTGTTTAGGTTCTGGAAAGACATGTAACTTAAGTGTGTTTATATGTAGTTGTTGTGGTTAAATGGTGATTGAAAATAGGGTAGTAAATTTGGCATGAAAATGGTGGGGAAGTGTAAGTTGTGGTTATGAGCAGTGTTGCAAAAATGGTTGTGTAAGCATGCAAAACATAAGCGATCGTCAAATGCTCACATATGAGTGTATAGAGGACGGAAAAATGAAGGACTTAGGTGCGATAGGTCATGAAATTAGTGAACGAAATTGTATTAAAAACATAGGAGAAAGTCAGATGGATGCAGTCGCTGGAAACCCGAGCAAGGCTCGAAAAAATGAAATATGGGTAAGTTTTTGATGTCGAATTAACAAGAAGTAAAATTCTACGAAATCTAGACATATAAGAGCTTAGTATAGCCAAAATTCAGCTCATTTTGTGAAGAAATAAGATTGCAGTAAATTTTTGAAAATGACAGCTCTGCCAATGACGTACTCTATTTTAATGTGTCACATATCGAAAACTTAGTGAAACTTGGGAAATTGGAGTCGAAATCCAAATCTGCAAAATGTAGTGGAAACTAGACTCATAATGGAGTGTGCAATGAAAAAACTAGGTTGAAATAAATTGCTAGGTGTACACTACACACATTTTTGAAATAGAGTAAATTGAAGACTTATATTATTGCATATAAGGATCCCTATAACAAAGTTGATTTGTGAAACAAGAGAAAAAATTCAGAATTTAAATAATAAATAATTAAAACATATTGAGTTTTTATTAGGTGGAAAATTCAAGCATAATATGTATAATTATTTATTTATTAGATAAATATGTTATATTAATTTTTAATGAAAAGTTGTTTAATTATAGGTTGACCACCGTAACAATCGATGTCAATACCTTGAATCGGGGAGATTAAACCATAACTGGTGAGTGGATAAACTATTTTCAAAATGTTTTATTTTTCAAAATAATATTATTTATAAAAAATGTTAGATTTATAAATGTTTAAGAAAAATCAATTTGAATAAGTATTTATTTAATTTCTTTAAAGGTATGGTGGAATTAAATGTTTGAAATACACACGTTTTATGGACTTGATTTAATTGTTAAATTATGCTATGAACTCAATGTTTACAAATATTTGATATGTTTGAAATTAATATTGTAAACCCTATTTTTGTGATTGCAGGACTAAATTGAAGACTTTTCAAAGTTTAGATAATTTTAGAATTTTTTAAAAAATAAGGGGCCTCAATAATATTTTCTAAATCAAAATAAAACACTCTCTTTTATCTAGAATGCTACGTTTTCTCATTTCTTCCTCTCTCAAGCTTCTTTTCTCTAATTATTCTTTATTAAATTTCTTAAAACCTAACTGAAATTTTTGTTGATTTTTGTTGTCCAGTGACTACTCAACTTCTCCTTTACGTATTGATGCCATAATTAGACAAAAAAATACAAGGATAAATAAAGGAGAAAATTAGGGTTTTGAAACAAATTGGAAGTTTCCATTTTAAACGATTAATTCAAGCTTTTAAAGACTTCAACAGGTTCTTGGTAAGTCTATTAACCCATTTTAAGCTTGATTTTATGATTTTGACTAAATTAAAAATGTAGAGTTACTGCTCACCCGTAGATATTTGTTGAATTTACGTAGGAAATCTAGTTTTGGATAATTAATTGGAATAATTGAAAGTATATAAACCTTGTATATGTATTGAATGACTATTTGGAATGGGCATATTTCGTTTAAAATGAAATTGTGAAATATAAAATGTATACATTTCATTTAAGACGAAAATGTAGAAAAGTTGGAAATGATAATGGTTCGTTAGATTTGCCTATTGATTGGAAAATGAAATGTTTTTAATGCATGTATATTGGTGTTGTGAGACCATAAAGGTCGGATATTATTGTATGGTCAGTGGGTTAGGATATTTATTGTATATACAGGGCTGTAATCAATGGATGGACCTATGAGAGGTCATAGAGGTTATTAGTGCCGTAGTGGGGTTGTATAAGGGAGGTTAAGCCTCAGTAAGCCTACTATGAGCCGATGCGGGGATGCACAATTATATAGACTCTATGGAAAGTCCTGACTACTTGATAGGAATCTCATGAACTTGATGGATATAACGAGGATAGTCACTTTATCACCAAGTGACTACTCTGGCCAACATTAGTGAGACCGGCTTGTTTTATAACTACATGTTTTAAATGAAATAAATGCTTTTACAATGCCTAAGAAATGATTTTTTTGTTTATAAAGAATGCATTGCATATAAAATGTATGTATAATAGGCTCACTAATGGATTTTAACATTACCTTGGGCAAGGTAGTAATCGGGAAAGTATGGCCAGTTCATTTTAGATGTTTTAATTAAGTGTAGACCAAAATACTTATTTTACAAACAGTTGATGTTCATGAACATGTATATATGTATTTAAGCATATTAATAAATGAAATTCTAATATCATAATTTAGAAATGTGTATGCATGTATATATTATCTATATATGTATGCGTTTACTCACTGAGTATAGTTGTATACTCACTCCTTACATTTGCAGCTTTTAGGTTAAGGGCGTTAGTTTTCACGGAGCAACTGATAGTGATAAAGAACGTACGACGCTCTGGATAGTTTTCTTTCCTTCTTGACCACATGTAAGTCTAGGGTTCACTGGATATGTAAGTTAATGGATATGTGCTTTCTTGAGAATATGTAGTTATTTTAGATTCGTTTATTTATGATTATAAGGAGGACTGTAAACAAAATGATTGCATTGAGAACGTATTATTTTTGTTCAACCCATGTGAAATATTTTTGAATTGATACTTATATTAATTATATATATTGTGGATGAATTGATCACGGAGATCAATTCTTTGAAAATGCTCCTATGAATGAGAGATTATATTATAAATTATTTTTAGGATTGGATGTTACATGGTAGTCTTACAGGCTCTCTTGATACATTCTAGTATGTAGGGTGTATCATGAGAGTCTATGATGATTGTCACAAGTGGATCCTAAGGTCGGGGCGTGACAATTTTAGTGGTATTAGAGCCTTTGATTTGAAAAGTTGCTTTTAAACGTTCTGAAAACAGTTTGCTATTGTTTTAAAAATGGGTTGAACATAGTTTTTAAAATAATTCTTTTGAAATTATCTAGTGGACATTAAGTGAGTCAAGTTATAAATAAACAAATGCTATTGTGAATTATATATGACCGAAGTTCGTTTCTTTTTGTAGAATATGTCTCCACATACAGGAAGGGGAAGTGGTAAACCCCGTAGGGTACTGTTACTTGAAGAGGAACCGGCAGATTCCTCACATTTACCACAGGTTTCTCAACCAGAGCAAGCAGCTCTATACAGCTTGGGATGAAAATGCCAACTAATGTTCCACCAAAGATGTGGACAGCATTTATGGCATTTTGGAATGCTCAGAATCAAACTCAAGCTCAGCTGGAGTAAGTTCCTATGCAAAACCCATCTAGTGAATTGATGATAGCACCTCCAGTGCTAACAATTCATGCAGTTGCTGCAGAGTTTCTAGACTAGTGTACAAACTTTTTAAGTTAATAAAATAAGCAAGACAGTTAGGGTATGAATCTTTCTCTGGATCTTCTAATGTAGTAGTGGCAAGTAAGTGGCTGAGAGTGGTATAATAGAATCAGTAGGATATGGGCATTGTAGATGATGATAAATTGAAAGTAGATGTACGGTTGTTGCAGGATAGTTCTGCTACTTGGTGGCAGAATATGTTGACCAAATCCAGGATATAATTGACATGGGCTAATTTTCTGAAAGAGTTCTAGAATTAGTATTTTACTTACTACCACAGTAATAAAAAAAGACAGGAATTCTTGAATATGAGGCAGATGGGTAAAACAGTGATTGAGTACGAGACTCAGTTGAGAGAGCTAATAGATTTTGTTCTTGAATTTGCAATTGAAAAGACCCTTTGTACAAAGTTTGAGGTAGGACTTAATTTAGACATCAAAGAACGGATGCCAATGACCGGTACATAGAGTTATCGAGATGGTGCAGTTAGCACTTCTGGCAGAGAAGCTATTAGGGGAAAGAAGGGTGAGAGTTGGCTTTAAAAAGAGAAATGATCTGAATGTTTCTACAGGCCAGTCTTCGAAGAAGAGCCGCAGCACTGGTTCATCAAGCAGTGCTTTTATGCCGAGTCCTGCTAGTAATCTACCTTTCTCTCCACTTGAATCCTCTTAAGATCCAAATAAGGATTAAATGTTTCGAGATCTGCTACGAATTCTGAGTAGACGCAGGAAGCTAGTAGATGTCCTCTTTACAAGAAGCAGCACACTGGTGCATGTAGATCTCTCATGACATGCTTTCATTGTGGACAAACATGTCACATCAAGAAGAATTATCCAAGTTTGAGGAGACTTGAGTTTATTAAACCTTTTACTTAGGGTCAGCATCTTGTTTTTCCTCAGCAGCAATTTGAGGAGTCAGCTTAGGGTTCAGACTAAAGTGTTTGCACTGAACTAAATACAGGCTCAAGTTAATCCAAATGTGATTGCAAGTATGGTGTTAATTTTTGGTCAACCTACATACATTCTTATAAATCCCAGATCTAACTGATCATTCATTAATACATTATTTGCACATTATGCCGATAGAGAGTTAAGTTCTTTAGACCAGGAATTAGTAGTGCATACACTACTAGGACAGAGATTGCTCAAAAAGACTGTATTTAGACAGTATGGAGTGATAGTGGGAGAGACTACCTTGGAGGCAGAACTCATTCCACTAAAGATCCATGATTTTGATGCCATTTTGGGAATGGATTGGCTATCACATCATCGAGCATTAGTAGATTGCTTTACCAAGTAAGTGATTTTCCAAAAGCCTAGTGAACCTGAGATGACTTAGATTGGTGAATATAATGTATTTGCATCTTGTGTAATTTCGGCTTTAGAAGTAAAACGATTATTGCAGAAAGACTGTGAGGCTTTCCTGGCACATGTAGTGGATATGACAGTTCAAGAGAAACAGTTAGAGCATAACTCTATTGTAAATAAGTTTCCAAATGTATTTCTAGATGAGCTACCTGAAATACCTTCGGAACGAGATTTTGACTTTGTTATTGATCTTATGCCCGGAGCTAATCTAATTTCTATACCTCCATATCGTATAGTGCCAGCAAAGCCAAACAGCTTAAGGTTTAGTTGCAAGAGTTGATTGATAAAGGTTTCATTAGACCTAGTTTTTCTCCCTAGGAAACACCTGTTCTGTTTGTAAAGAAGAATGACGGTACTATGAGTTTGTGCATTGATTACCATCAATTAAATAAGGTGACTATCAAGAATAAGTACTCGTTGCCTTGCATTAATGATTTATTTGACCAATTGCAAGGAGCGACTGTATTTTCTAAGATATACTTGAGATCTAGATATCATTAGCTAAAGATTTAGGAAATGGTGTGTATAAGGCTACATTCAGAATGAGGTATGAACATTATGAGTTCCTAGTAATGCCATTTGGGTTGACCAATACTCCTGCAGTATTTATGGATCTCATGAACCGTGTTTTCCATCCTTATTTGGATAAGTTCGTAATTGTATTCATTAAGGATATTCTGGTGTACTCCAGAAATGAGAGAGAACACGCTCAACACTTTAGAATTGTATTATAAATTTTAAAAGATAGAATGTTATAAGTGAAATTCTCTAAGTGTGAATTTTGGCTTAGAGAATTGGTATTTTTAGGACACATGGTGTCAGGTGCTGGAATATTTATGGACCCCTGAAAGGTTGAAGCCATAGTGTAATAGGATCGATCTAAGAATGTCATAGAGATTAGAAGCTTCTTGGGGTTGGTAGGTTATTATCGGAGGTTTATGGAAGGTTTTTCCTTATTGGCCACTCTGTTGACACGATTGACAAGAAAATGAGTTCAGTTTGAATAGGATGAGCAATGTGATTAGAGTTTTCAAGCATTAAAGAATTATTTTACATCCTCACCAGTTTTAACACTTCTTACACTAGAAGGTGGTTATGTTGTGTATAGCGATGCATCTAAATAAGGACTAGGCTGTGTATTGATGCAGAATGGGAAAGTAATTGCTTATGCTTCTTGTCAACTTAAGCAACATGAAGTTAATTATCCTACCCATGACTTAAAACTTGCAGCAGTAGTTTTGCATTGAAGATTTGGAGACACTATTTATATGGGGAGTAGTGTAAAGTCTTTACAGACCATAAGAGTCTGAAATATCTCCTTACACAACAAGAATTGAATTTGAGACAACAGAGATGACTAGAGTTGATCAAAGATTATGACTTGATTATTGAGTACCATCTAGGGAAAGCTATTATAGTAGCAGATGCTTTGAGCAGGAAATCTTTTGTTACATTAGCATTTATCCGAGCAGCATATATGCCACTATTAATAGAATTAAAGGCTTTGAAGGTAGCCTTGAGTTGTGATAAGACTAAAGCCTTGGTGGCTAATTTTGTGGTGAGACCCACATTAGTAGATCAAATTAGAGAAAGACAGATGCAAGATGGTAGTTTAACTAAGAGATTTCAGGATGTACTTTACGAAAATGAGAGTGATTTCTACCTTATGTTAGGTGGTACATTAACTCTTAGAGGCACAGTTTGTGTGCCCAATGTAGATAACATAAGGAAAGCCATTATGAAATAGGCACATTGTTCTGCTTTTGCTATGCATCTTGGTAATATGAAGATGTATTAAACCATTAGAGAAAGTTATTGGTGGTCAGATATGAAGAAGGACATAGTTGAGTATGTGACTAGATGTTTGGTGTGTCAGCAGATTAAGGCAGAATATCAGAAACTAACAAGAACATTGCAACCCTTACCCATACCAAAATGGAAGTGGGAGCACATTACTATAGATTTCGTGGTTGAATTACCATGTACTCAGTCAGGACATGATGCAATATGGGTTATAGTAGATCGTTTGACAAAGTCAGCTCATTTTTTTTGCCAATCCATATCAAGTATTCCTTGGAGAAACTGGCAAAACTTTACATAATAGAGATTGTAAGGTTACATGGAGTACCTGTCACTATAGTGTCAGATAGAGATCCTCGATTTACATCTCAATTCTAGCTGAGACTTCAGAAAGTTATGGGTACTGCTTTAAATTTCAGTTCTACATTTCTTCCTCAAACTGATGGTCAGTCGGAGAGGACCATTTAGACTTTAGAAGATTTGTCGCAAGCATGTGTTATGGAATTTTAGGGTAGTTGGGACACTCACATGTCTCTTATTGAATTCTCTTACAATAACAATTATTAAGCTAGTATTGGTATGGCTCCTTACGAAGCTTTATATGGTAAAAAGTGCAGAACACCATTGTGTTGGGATGAAGTCTGTGAAAGGAAGTTAGAAAGTGTGGAATTAATAGAAACCACTATAGAGAAAATTCGAATCATTCATGAAAGATTGAAAGTGACACAAGATAGATAGAAATTGTATGCTGATTATCGACGAAGAGCGTTAGAATTTGATGTAGGTGATATGGTATTTTTGAAAGCATCACCCTGGAAAGGTGTAATTCGATTCAGAAACCAAGGAAAGCTCCATCTATGATATATTGAACCTTTTCTGATTATTGAGAGAATTGGTCCAATGGCATATAGATTAAAATTGCCTCTAGAGTTGGCAAGAATCCATAATGTGTTTCACGTATCGATGTTAAAGAAATACGTGCCAGATCCTTCACATATTTTAGAGACACCTCCAGTAAAGTTGAGAGAGGACTTGAGTTATAAAACTTATCTCGTGGGGATAATTGCTAAAAAAGATCGAGTTTTGAGAAGTAAAACTATTCTTATAGTTAAAGTTATGTAGAGTAATGCAAATATCGATGACGCAACTTGAGAGCTTGAACACTCTAAGAAACAGCAATATCCATATCTATTTCAGTAATAGGTATGTGAAATTTTGATGACAAAACTTTTTTAAGGAGGGTAGAAATTGTAAACCTTGTTTTTGTGATCGCAGGACTAAATTGAAGACTTTTTAAAGTTTCGAGTAATTTTAGAATTTTTAAAAACAATGAGGGACCTCAATGATATTTTTTAAATCAAAATAAAACACTCTCTTTCATCTAGAATGCTACATTTTCTCATTTATTCCCCTCCCGAGCTTCTCTTCTCCAATTCTTCTCCATTTCTCCATTAAATTATTTAAAACTTAACCGAAATTCTTGTCAATTTTTGTTGTCTAGTCTTCTCCTCTATATATCAATGCCATAATTGGACGAAAAATACAAGGATAAATGAGGGAGAAAGTTAGGATTTCAAAACAAATTGGGGTTTTTCTATTTTAAACGATTAATTCGAACTTCTGAGGACTTCAACAAGTTTTGGATAAGTCCATTAACCCATTTTAAGCTTGATTTCATGATTATAACTAAATTAAAAATGTAGGGTTACTGTTCACCATTGGATATTTGTCGAATTTACCTAGGAGTTCTAACTTTGGGTAATTAATTGGTATAATTGAAAGTATATAGGCCTTGTATTGGTATTGGATGACTGTTCGGAATGAGCATAATTCGTTTAAAACAAAATTGCGGAATATGAAATGTATACACTTCATTTAAGACGAAAACGTAGAAAAGTTAGAAATGATAATGGTTCATTAGATTTGCCTTGTGAGTTGTCGTGTGTTAACATTTAGCCATATTTCCAGGCACATTTTATTTAAATACATTAAAGTATAAGCATTCGAGAATGTGAAATTTATTTGAAGTATGTATGATGATATTAGGTTCAGAAAACCCGCGAGGAAAATCGACTGAGCATGAAAACACATAGCAGGAGTGTGTACCCTCCCCTAAGTTTTGAGTAAATTTATACATGCATAATTATGTAAATAGAATTGCTTGTGATATCTATATATACGCATATGTGTTAAATTATGAAACGAAAATGTTATTATTATTTTGTATGATATTGGGAAATGATTTGTAAACTGTGGTCTGTCGTTAAATTATGTTTTAATATATACATGCATGAAATGACCGGCAAGGCCAAACCTTGGAATTAAGTTTGTAAACATTATTTGAATATGTTAAGGCCAAAGAGGTTGGGTTTTGGTTTTCATGGGTTTACTATTGATTTGAAAATGAAATGTTTTTAATGCATATATATTCGTGATGTGAGGTTGTTAAGGTCGAATATTATTGTATGGCTAGTGGGCTAAGATATTTACTGTATATATAGGGCTGTATCTAATAGACGGACTTATGAGAGGTTGTAGAAGTTATTGATGCCGTAGTGGAACTGTATAAGGGAGGTTAAGCTATGGTAAGCCCACTATGAGCCTGTGTGCGGATGCACAATTATATAAAAATCCTATAGAAAGTTTTGACTACTTGACAGGGATCTCATGGACTTGATGGATATGACGAGGACTATCACCTTATCACCAAGTGACTATTCGGGCCAACAACAGTGAGACGGGCTTGTTTTATAACTACATGTTTTAAATGAAATAAATGTTTTTACAGTGCCTAAGAAATGATTTTCTGTTTATAAAGAATGCATTGCATATAAATTGTATGCATAATAAGCTCACTAATGGATTTCGACGTTACCTCGGGTAAGGTAGCGGTTGGAAAAGTATGAATAGCCCGTTTTGGATGTTTTAATTAAGTGTAGACCAATATAATTGTTTTACAAACAGTTGATGTTCAAGAACATGTATATAATGTATATATGTATTTAAGCATATTAATAAATGAAATCCTAATATCATGATTTAGAAATGTGTATGAATGTATATATATCTATGTATGTATGTATTTTCTCAATGAGTATAGTTGTATACTCACATCTCACAATTACAGCTTTCAAGTTAGAAGCGTTAGTTCTCGTGGGGCTTGTAGTAGCGATAGAGAGTGTACAATGTTCTGGGTAGTTTTCTTTCCTTCTTGACTCGCATGTAAGTCTAGAGTCCATTGGATATGTAAGTTAATAGATATGTATTTTCTTGGGAATATGTAGTTGTTTTGGATTCGTTTATTTTGGATTATGAGGAGGATTGTAAACTAAATGATTGCATTTAGAACTTATTATTTTTGTTCAACTCATGTGAAATATTTTTGAATTGATATTTATATTAATTATATATGATGTAGATGAATTGATTATGTAGATCAATTATTTGATAATCCCATGGATGAGAGGTTATATTTATGAATTGTTTTTAAGTTTGGAAGTTACAGGGAAGCCTTACAGTTTCTCTTGATACATTCCGATGTGTAGGGTGTATCATAAGGGTTTATGGCAATTGTCACAGGTGGACCCCAGGGTTGGAGCATGACAAATATATTAGACTAAGAGTAAATTTTTTAAAAAATGTATTAAATGTGTGTGAATTGTTCTATGGATGACTGATTTGAAATGAAATAATTTTATGTGAATACATGATGTATACGATGAATATTGTGAAAATGATTTTATATTGTGATTTGGTGTATTGTGCTCTTGGTAGCGCATCTATATAGATGATTCTCTTTTATTCGGGGGAAGTGTAAGAGAGTGAGATAATGTTTTTGGACATTAGTAAAATTCCCACAGTGGTCTGATTTATGATTGGTAGACAAGGTGATCTACCAGGATGTAGCAATCAGGCTGGTAGGACCGAAAGACTAGGGCCGTTACCTTACTGGATAATTTGGTGTCTTACACCTCACCTCTTATCCAAACTAACGCTAAAGAGTAGACTAATTGATTTTTATATACTAATATAGAAAAACTCGTTAGCGGGTCTCGAGATGTCTACCAGGAATGTCTCGGGAGATAGTTTCTTAACTAGCTAAAAAATTTGTAATTGAACATCTATAGAATTTATATATATATATATATATATATGAAATCAATTTATTCTACTTCATTTACTAAAGTGATTGGGATTTAAATTTCTGTGAATTGTTATATTTTAAATTTTACTTTTTTACTTCATATTTATTGATTTTATTACTTTATTTTAATCCACTCACTGAGTCCTTAGGACTCATCCCTTTCACCTTTCAATATGTAGGATTAATAAGTAGTTGGAAAGAAAAGAGAGATTTTGGGACAATAGAGACACAATAGGAAAACAAGGGACACATACTATAGTCATTAGGGCACATGAATCTATCATGCATTTGAGAGTTATAAATGGTTCAAACATGAGCATGGTCAAAAAATATATATAAATATAAGTTACATCATTTATTTCATTGTACCAAAATTTTGTAATACATTAAAACTTTTTGTGCAACATTACTGGATTTATTGTATTAAATGATTTATGCATTATGATTTACAATGCTTTTTGATTTAAATAAAAAAAACCAAATGTAAGCATTCATACATGTAGAGAGAGTGAGGCATAACGTGATGGTGGAGTCCGTTACTTACCGGTAGCATCTCCGAGTTAGGGGTGTTATATGATGTCAAGCATGCATGTATATTAGGTGTGTATGAATAGGTTGTGTTAGGCTTAGTGTGATGGGAATCTATCATATGCCGGTAACACTCCCGAATTTGAGATGTTACACTTCTTCGCCAGTAGATGGTCTCCTTTATGTCCTACGTCGTCTTGATTTTGGGCGTTGAATAGGTGGTAAGGTAACTGAAGAATGTAACTAATTGGGAATAACCCAGTCCGATTGATGACCAATAGAGTGAATAAGAACTCCATAGGCTAAAAGAAGCATATCGTTACTATGATATTGCGAGCAAAGGGCATAATGTTGGAACCTGACATGTTTGCATGCCGTAAGTGTATGTGCATATGAGAGTTGATCCAACTGGAATTTTCTACATGTACATGTCTTCACGTTGAGGTCTATAATCCAGTCTCTTTCTCGTCTTTTACCTGGAACTCATATTGATTGACAGGATAAATTGACATGTTTCTTGCCGCTTATATTCGTTTGTTAATTTTGTTTTCAACTCACTTCATTAGTTGTGTTTCCATCTCCAAAGCTTCATTTCTCCTCTCATAGAACTATTTTTATGATAAACTTCTCAAGTATTCCACTAATGAGGTTATGAGAAAGGTGCGTGCATGGCGTAAGATTGTATTTAAACATTTTGTAATGTTAGTGATTATAATGTTATAACTCCTACTAATAAAATGACCTCGAGCCCGTCTGTGACACGCAACCTCCTCCTCTAGATATTTAGTAGTTTACGGGCTAATGTGTTTTAACCTTAGAAATTGGTCGCTGAAGTTACTAACATGATATGCCTTTGCAACCACAAGGTATGCCATTACAAATTTGTTAACTTTATTTTTGTCATTGTCTTGAATTTTGAATGGACGCTCCTTGTAACATGATATGTGTAGACCTCATGTGTTGCTTTAGAAAAAAATACTAGTATGACTTTTTCAATGCTGGCATGTTTATCAGAAATGAAAACCAAGTCTTGTACTTCTTCAATTATGCCTCATAATTTTTGCATAAATTATGTCCACGAATCATCATTTTCATTATCCCCAATTTTGAAAGCCAATGAAAAAATTTAATCATTTCCATCTTTATAAGCTGCCACAAATAAGGTTTTATGATATTTTTCTTTAAAAAATGTTACATCAACTGTTATAACGTCTGATTGATGACCAGAAATCATTAATTCAACTTCTAAAGGCCATGAAAAAAATACATAAAATGGTTATCGTCGTCTTTCTATATATGAGTGACAGTGTCATTGTTGCAACATTTAAGAACATAACTGTATAAGTGTAACACCCCCAAATCCGGAGATGTTACCGGCAAGTAATAAAACCCAATATCACCCCAAGCCTTTACCTGTCTGTATTACATAATCACAGTACTCTGATTCATGTATAAAAATATGAAAATGATGTGTATAAATGCAAAAGGGTGACATGCCCAATTGCAATATATACATTAGCAATGAATTTTACAACATCTATTGAATCATAATACCATATCATTTTACTCAAAACTAGCCATGACATGATTCTGTGTATGATAGACTCACATGCCTTAATGACTGCAGTATGTACCTTGTTCTTCTGTCTGTGTTGATGCTGTACTAAAACTTCTCTTTTTCTTTCTAACTAGTTGTTTGATCTACAAAATTGAAAATGTAAAGGGTGAGTCTTGGAAGACCCACTAAGTGGATATCAAAACGTAATAGGATATACAAAACATAAAGCTAAATTCTATAGTAATAAAATCTAACTTGGAGTGTATAACCAACATCTTATTTACCAACTACTGTAAAGTTGAAATATAAATTGTCATAAAATTGTAACAATATCATGCTGAAAATATAAATTGTCATAAAATTGTAACAATATCATGCTGAAACTTTTCTATTGCACTAAAAGCAATTTAAAAAAATATCATCATATTTAAAATCTGTTGTAATGGAATCACTTGAAAACTATATAATCATAAAACTAAAACTAAAACCAACATCATGTGAAAATTTTTTGCTATGATAAAAGTTAGTTTAGAAATTGTCTAGTCATAAATTATAATTTCTGAAAACTCTAGTATTTAGGGGTATTACGTATCGCCATTCCCCTAAATACAACTTTGTAAAACTTTGGTATCTAGGGGCTGAAGGGAACAAGTAAGAAAACCATGCTTTGTTTCGCATTCGCAGCAGAAGTGCGACGCGCGGAATTAATTCACAAGTGCGCAACTGCCACTAAAGAAGCCACACCCGTCTTACGGATGTGCAGAAAGGCTCCCAAATGACCTAGACATGTATATATGTGTATTTTGGTATTAAAAACTTTTTCAAATAAATACAAATTTGAAAAGTTTTACTTTTTTCCTTTGCAAACCAGAACAGCAGGTTAACCTCTTCACTTGCCTCTATAGGTGTCCATACATCAGTGTTGGTGACGATGGTTCCGACTTCATTATGGGATTTGCAAGGTTGAGTTTCACAAAGTTTAACCAAGCTTTCTCTCTCTAGCCTCTCTCTTCTTTCCTTCCTGTTTTTGGTTCACTGCCAATCATATCTATCACTCTACTTTAGAATGAAGCTCACGGGAATAAAGAAGAAAATGAATGCTCTCTCAGTTTCTCAAACTTAGAGAGGCAATATCTAATACTTGCCTTATCTAAAACTTACAAAGCTTAACACTTAACATTTGTATTTATCAAATCTAATTTGACAAATCTCTTCTGCCGACTGTAAATCACCACTTTACATCCAGCTCACCAAATGGCTTAAATGCAAAACCATAACTCATGCTTTTGGTTGGTGACCATTGATTACATTTAATCAAATTAATAGATATTGAGATAGAGAGAGAGAATTAGATATATATATATATATATACATATTATATTATTACGCTAATAATATATTCTTGTATTCAATATATATATATGTAAATATCTTATACATATATTATTACTTTAATAATATATATAATGATTATTATATT
>JAXCLQ010031642.1:0-25986 GCA_035584115.1 Cedrela odorata | reverse complement strand
TCTCTCTCTCTCTCTCTCTCTCTCTCTTTTTAAGCTGCTCATTGATTATTTATAATTACTAATTCCTTCTCCAGAACATCCTTATCAGTTAACTTAAATTGATGATTAGGCATTTCAGTTCAAAGAGAAAATGGGTAATCACTAAATTCCATGAACAAGGACTGCGAAACCATAGTAGAATAGTAAAAAACTACCAACTTGTGTGCCTTCATTTTCGTCAAGAAAAATTGCTGAAACACCTAAAAGAGCACACGGTCTACTTTTTAGGGTGTTTTTAAATAACATTATTGTACAAACTAACAACTGGAATGTTTAACGAACGAATTAAGGTTTTAAAGGATATAGCAAAACCTGGTTCAGATACTATTGCATTTCTTTTTCTTTTCAACCTGCATGTCAGCAGTGCGTCTATCGTCCGCATACTATCTGATACACAGCTAGAAGAAGACACCAAAAAGCATAAGGAATTTGCACCAGAATAGATACAATAAGGAAGCAAAATCATTACTAACCTAAGAGCTAAAAGGGCCCTCGGATTGCCACAGCATTCTTTAAAACCAGCAAGTTTTTTCGATTCTGATAAGTACAAAGCTGCATCCAGGCCAGGAAGAAAAAGCATAACCACTTTTGGAATCAGAGGCTTGTTCTGCAAAAATAGTACTATTATTTCTATGACTCTAATAATGCAACATTTTCTACCACAGCTCAACAAGGAAGATAAGAAGCCTCATTTGGTAAAGTTCAGCAAAAATGTTTCAGGAAAAAACTATCTCGAATTTGTATTTTGAAACATCAAAAACAACAAAATGCCTCTCGTACTAGTAAGTAAAAGATAAATTGTGCGTGTTTTCTAAAACATTTTTACTTTCCAAAAATACATAAAAAAAAAAAAAGACTTTATAAGTTGTTATTCAGTTGAACAGCACTTCATACACAATCAATATTTTTGTTTCCAATTTCTCTTTTCTAAATACAAAAACGGATATGAAGGCCCTTGAAATATTTTAAAACACATTAAAAGGCGAAAAAAAAAAAACTTTCTTACCTTAATAAATACCCAGGAAGGCATGAATCCTTCAGCAAGAACCCAAGTTACAAGCCCTTGAACATCCTAACATTAGATTAATATGATTTATTTGCAGTAATATATACTAACATTAGATTAATATGAACACGGCGGCGTTCCAGAAACGTACTGGCAAGTTCAAAGTAGAGTTAGCTTCAGGCATCTTGAAAACAAATTCTGCTTTTGCCTGAAAATTCATATTTATCACATGAATTTTCTTACTGATTAAACTCATCTATTTCTGTTTCTTTTCGATTAATTCGTAATTTAATCATATAAGAACAAGAGAGTAAGAGAGTACTTGAGGTCCATATATGTCGAAGAAATTGTTGCCGTTGTTGTTGCTGTTGCAGCAATTATTTTCCTCGGAAGATTCCGCTTTGCTTTTGTGCTTCGGAGATGGCATTTTGATTCTTCTCGTTTTGATTCTCTTCCGTTTTCGGTTGATTCAGGTTGGTACTACTACAGAGGAAGCAAAACCCCTGATAATATTTTGTGCATGAAATTGACAAACAGACAACATTTCGGCTGGACCAGGCCTACAATTGGCCCATTCCACAAATAACACTTCTCAATTCTGAACGGTATTTTGGTCATTTTTTATGACTTGTTACAAATAATTAGTTCGTCCATCTGAAACAAATAATTTTCTGACTTTTAATAAAATAACAAAAATATATAAGTATTAAGTTATAGGGTTACCACCTTAGTCGAGGTATCAAACTATCTGTTCAGCTACCGGATTTTACCGGATTTTAGATTAGTGTTCTAAGTGCATGTAATGATTAAGACTTGTTTCATGTGCATAATAAAATATGATAAAATTAATAATTTAAGAGATAGGATATAATAAAATTAATAATTTAAAATAAAAAATATAATATAATAAAATTAATAATTTGAAATATGATAGGATTATATGTAATTCATATGAAAAAATGGAATAAGATTATATATATAATTTTATTTTTAGATTTATTAAAAATAAAATAAAATAATTAATTATTTTAAATAAAATAAAAATATTTAACTCTTTAAATAATAAAATAAAATATTATTTATTTAAACAATTAAATTATAAATAATATATTAATAATAATTTAAATAATTAATATCATATTAATAAAATTTTATAAAATATTTAAATAAAATATTTTAATTACCGTAGAGATAATAAGTAAGAGCATTGAATTAATTAGACTATTTTAATTTCAATTGGGTTTAACAAAATAAATTATAAAAACAAGCTCACGTGATATGCAAATTTCAAGCTCACATGGTATGCAAATTTCAAGTTTAAAATAATAATAATAGTAATAATAATAATAGTAATAAGAAGAAGAAGAAGAAAAAGAAGCCCAAAAAATGAATAAAATGCAAGCCCAAATAAGTCCCTTAATGTATAAATGACCGACCCACATGCTATTATTTAAGGTTGGAATTTCTTTTGTTTTATTATGATTCTTTCTCTTAGCAAGTTACAGAGAAATGGAGAAGAAAGGGATAACAAACAGCGAAGAAGAGAGCAAACCCACGAGAAAGAGGAATGTGAGAAAGAAATTGGTGAAAGAGGTAAAGAAACCCATGAGGGGGGAAAGTGGAAAGAAAGAAGAGACATGAGAGGAAAAGGCAAGCAACACGTGAAAATAAAGAGAGAAAGGAAATGGTGTGTTTGGCTGAGAAGGTAGTAAGAGCCGAGAAAGAGAAAAAAACTTGGCTGGGAAAGTGAGAAAAGAGAGAAAAGAAAAAAATTGCCGAAGACGAGAAGAGAGGTGAGGAGGAGAAGAAGGAACATGGCAAGAGAGGAAGGGGGCTTTTGGTTTTGGACGAAAAGTCAAGGAGAGGAAAGACGTGAAATGAAAGCATTGGGATGGTGGCTGATGCTATTGAGTTTTGTTCAATTAGCCCTAACTTGTTCAAGTTCTTCAGTATTTGGGTTGGGCTTTCTGACTTGCTATATTCTTCAATACTAACAGTAAACTTAGTCTTTACTCTCTCTTTTCTCAAATCATCTTCATTGTTGCTGATTTTTTAAATATTTTTTTTTACATTAACTTCCACAAGAGGAATTTTAACTTAATAAATTGAACATTGAATTTGGAGACAATTTGTTATATTTTCGATAAGTGCATGTGGGGCTCAAAGAGATTTGAGTTGAGACACTTGGAATTTGGTTAGTGTAATAATGTTGACCTTCAGCAAGTTGATTCTGAATAAAGTACTTTGCAGAATAGGCTAGTAATTGATTGCTAACTTTTAGCTATATGGGCTATTATGTTGGCTAAACGTAAAAGAATTGAATCCCGATTTGAATGATCATAGAAAGTAATCATGAATCAAGAACTTTAAGATATCATGCTAGAGTGTATCTTTTGAGTACACAGTAACTTCAATTTGTGGAATTTTAGTAGTGATATTAATTAAATTTAATCAATTTCAGCTTGTGATATTAGATAAATGTATTGGACATGTTGGAGTTGTTGTTAGCAATTTTTTTTTTTTTTATGTTTCTGGGCTTCAATTCATGATTCTGCTTAGCTTTGTCACTTACTGTTGGATTTGGGTAACCGTTGTAGGAGTCAAATCTCAATTATCTACTTTGCATATAGTTTAGGTTGGAAGACTTGCCTTTTTAAAGTAGATACGAGCTTCATATCTGTGGTTAATTTAAGTGAGAAACCAAGAAAGATCCTGGTTATTGTATTTAGACTTTAGAGTACATAATGCAGAATAAAAGAAAAGATTTTACTGAGAACAATGTGGATTTGTTCCTTGGCCCTTGAAACGTACTTCTTTGGATACATGCATTTGTAGTTGCGTGTTTGAAGTGAAAGATTGTGTTAGGAAAAGAGAGATACAGTGGATTCTAGATTGAAAAAAAAATCCAATGATAAGAAAAGTTTGGATTTTGATTTGTGTTGAAGACAAAACGAAAAACAAAGAAGTTGGAAATATTAACACCATTAAAGGGGAAGGAATTTGCTAGGAAAGAAACAGAATGTTGGATTTCACAATAACAACTAAATATGGTTAGCACAATGCAAATTTGTTACTTGGTCATGTAACATAGTCATTTTGGGTGCAAAATATGATGAAAGTGGAATGAAAAGCATGCACGAAAATGGTGTTTAAGCTATAGAGCTAAAACTTCAGGGGCAATATACTACTTGTTGGAATTTACGACCTAGGTTAAGTGTTTTGTTTATAAAATTAGTTATAGAACACCAATTAATGCACTGTAAAATTTTATAGAAACTAGGCATAATTACGAGTAACATAGTGAAAAATTAGAATTTTTTGTGATAAGTTAAGTTCCTAACAATTTTAGAAACATGGCGGCCTTGTATGACATTTCTATTTGTCGAAAATACTGAGTAGCGTACAGAAAACTTAAAACATAATAATGTTCTTGACATCAGTTTTTAGTGGAGTAAAATTCTACGAAAACTAGATACATAGGGGGAACAATATATCTAAAAATCAGATCATTCCATGTAGGGATGAATTCCCAGTAAAGGTCAGAAGTCGATTGCTCTGTTTGAAATCGCATACTATCCCATGTCTGCGCAGTGTGTAGTAAATTAATTATAACTCAAACATTAGGAATCAAAATTAGGACTAGTAATGGGCTACAAAAACTAGACATGACAAGAAATAACATAATTAAAAATTAGATTTTTCTGTCAAGAAACGAATTTCCAAAAAATTTTGAAAACTCGTTGCTCTGTCATTGAATTTGATTGGAATAGTACCCATTCATTTAAATGTAAGTTAAACTATAGAATTCCAAATAAGGCGTTATAAAAAGCCACATAAACTAGATATATGAAGGACAAACATATTAAAATTTTGGTTTAAAATTCATTGCCCATTACTAGGATTGTGATTTTACAAATTAACTAACGAGGGATCCTAGACATTCTGAATTTAGAATTGGGTTCATTGTACACAATATATTTATTCATCCTTGAATTAGGTGTACTACATTTTGGGTTTCAACGAAAGAATGTTTGATTATAGATAGTGGACTAGACCGAGAGTTAACACTGCTGCGAGTTAGATGAGGTTAGGCATAAACCGGTAAGTGGATTTTTATGTAGTTTTCATCATTTTACACTATATTATAAAACTTATTATTTTATACACTAAGGAATAGTTTTATTTTTATGGAGTTAGAATGAATATTCTATGATTTCTAAAATTACGAACATTTTAAAATATTTAAGTATGTTTACATTTCATGAAGATTTATATGAGATTATGTGGAATTCACAATGTAAGATACGAATTTTGGAAATAATCTTGAATACCCATTTTCAGATCTTGCAAAATCATTTGGTTTATGGTTTCAACACATGATAAATGATTTTTTTCAAAACAAGATTTTGAAACGTTTATTTTCTAAAGAGATTTTGCCTTATGGGACTAGAGGTTGCCTACGGAGCCAGAGATTGCCTTCGGGCCATAGATTGTCCTACGGGGTCAGAGGTTTGCCTTCGGGTCAGAGGTCACCCTATAGGGCCAAAGGTCATATTCTGGCTGACTGTGACACATCAAGGGCCAGAATACCAAAGTCATGGAGTTTTTTGATGTATAACAATTTTTTCAAAAATGGTTTTATCACAACAGAGCAATTTCAAGCGTGGTGTTGAATCCAGATTTTCGATAACTCAGTTTGAAAACTTCTTTATTACAGTCCATCATTTGCATGACTTGAATATTAATCTTGAGTTGATTTTACTTATAGCATAATTTATTTTCTCTAAAGTATATGTTCTTACATAATATTTATCCTTTAATTGGATCTTCCAAAACTCATCCCTTATATTTTTAGTTTTGGAAGTTGAGTATTCAATTAAAAAGAGAAAAACGTTACAGCAGAGAGGTAACACCTGTGGAAGCAAGGATACGCATTGCAATCACTAGAGCATATGGGTCTAACATGCATAGAGTATTATAGTTAAAGTTAGGCATGTACTTCAGCATAAACGGCGGGCACCAAATATTGTATAACATTAATGTATTTTGTTTATATTTCATGGTCTGACATATTGCCTTTATGCATTACATACATTATATTACATGTTATTATGAATTTATAAGAGTTATGTATGCATTCAAATAGACAGAAAAAAAGATAGGCTTAGGGTGATGATGGGTTCCATCACTTATTGGTAATATTTTCAGATTTAGGGATGTTACATTAATATAAGTGTTAGCTTACCCTTTAAGACCACTATTTTTGAAATGACTAAAATATCATTTTAATTAATTCTCAAAATTTAAATAACGGTGCATTCATTGTTTTTGTGTGACCTCATAGGTCATTATGAAGATAATAGTATTTATAAAAATTAAATTTCTTCCACTAATTAAACTCTTTTAATCATATATGCCATTGATTATCTTATAACTAAAAAGATAATTTTGCCCACAGACCATGATTGACTTTTAGTAATGCATCATGACCCCTATATTATAATAAAATGCATAAGCACTTTAAATGAACTTTTATGTACCCAATTATCATGTTATTCAATCTTATTATCATTTAATACTTCAATCGGACTAGCGATATTATCTAGTTTCAAACCCTTAACATCTAATGCTATGTGTATGAATGTTGAATTCATAACTCGATAAGTGACATTAATAATGTTTTGTTTATTCACACTCTACTTTTGCCAAAGAATTCTAAAGTTATGACTTTATCATTAACATAGAACATCTATTTTTCTTACAAAAAATGACAAATCTCATCTTGTACACTCGTACACCTCCATGTGATTCAGATCATACCCAATAACTATCCTATTAAGAATCCATAACTTATGAATCTTGTATAATGGTGTTTAAATATGACGATCCTCACACAAGATGACCATGATATCTTAGTTCAAAGTATCACTAACACCATTGCTACAAAGAACTTCCAAATAACAAAGTAAGACTACAATTTGAGTGTTATTGCAGTAGGTTAATTTACTAAATTCATTTTTTAATAAACATCTACACACTTGCATTAATGTCTTTATACAAGTGGCCAATGAGATCTGCCACCCTCTCGATAAGCATGTAAAGTATGTACCAATTTTGGTGGTACTATAGAGCCCTACTCTATAGTTCGAAGACCATGAATAATTTAAACAAAGATAAATCGATTAGACAGTCTCATTATCTTAATCCTATTATGGTCTCATTAATATTGCATAATCTCATGGGCTTTGTCTTGTGGAAGTATAAGATGAATTATTTTTCAATATATTTTAATAAAAATATAATCTTATTAAATTTATGAATAAGATTTCAAGAGTTATAATCTAATCACAATTATTTTGATTGACTTGTCGGTTACAACTCTATCACCATTAATCTATCTGATAGTTAATGGATAATCAGAACTCTTGTAGTAGGTGACCTAGAGTTTTAAGTGCACTATCAATCTATCTGATAGGTATTGGATAGTATCTAAAGTTCTAGGTGCTTTATTAATCTATCTGATGGGTAGTGGGAAATCAATATTCTTGTAGTTGGTAGAATCATATGTAGAGTAGTTCTAGGTGTACGATCAATCTATTTGATGGATAGTGGGTTATTAGACTTAAAGTTCTAAATGCACTATCAATCACTTAAATGGACTGAGAGTTTTAGATGCATTAGTAATCTATCTTATGGATAGTGAGTATAGTGTACGATCAATCTATCTTAAAGTAGTGTTTTGGGTGTACTATCAATCTATTTGCTTGATCTATCAATCTAAAAAGTATGGTATTGTTTTATGTACACTATAAAATGTAATGTATCTAGGTGATACATTGTATTAATATCTTCTCAAAAGACAATGAGTTCTGGATACACTATACATCTATAAGGATGCACTATATCAATTTAAAAAATAAAGTAGAGTTTTGGGTGCACTATCAAATGTAATATATGTGGGTGATACATCTTATTAATATCCTTTTAGCAAACATCTGAGTTCTAGGAGTCATCTAGGTATACTATCCATCTCAAAAGTGGAGTAGATTTTGGGTGGACTATCAAATGTAATGTATCTAGGTGATACATCTAATTAATATCTTCTCAATAGACAGTTAATTAATATATTAGTAATTAAAAAAAAATAAAGTTGAGTAAAGTTTTGGGTGCACTATCTGTTGGCCTAGCTGGCAATACCCAAGAGAGGGGTGAATTGGGTTTTTAAAATTTAGATATTAAAAACGTATCCAATGCAGTTCAGCTATGAAACAGTAGTAAGAGAGAGAAAGATACAAACGTAATTTTATAGTGGCTCGGTAAATATTAGTCTACGTCCACTTTCTCAGATGCAAATCACTTCCACTGAAGTTCAACTAACTCCTTGTTTTGATGGGACAAGAGAAACCCAGTACACTCCTTCTAAGGTAAAGAGAAACCTTATACTCTTTTCTACGGATGAAAAGTAACCATAGTGATCTTCTTTAGTATAGATAAAGATTTACCCAATACCTAATTACAAATGTATATTAGAATTTTGCTCTCACACTAGAGTAGATTTTGCAGTATGCTCTCACAAGAATTTTTCTCTTACACAAGATTTGAAAGCTTTTACAGTAGAGAGAAAAAGTTCACTGTTTACGTATGAAAATGCTGTTAAAGGATTTTCATTGATATTGATTGTAAGAGATCATTCTGCTTTGCTTCACTATGTATCTTCTATTTATATTCATTATTTTTGTGAAGCAACACTTGTCTAATGGCTTGATTTTATGCATTTATTGTTCGCCATTAATGCTGTAGAAGTTATCGTTGAGTTTTAAAATTAGAGAGATTATCGATCCCTTATTCTATGTATCGATATCTTTTTGTAAACAATGAGATTTGCATCCCGAGTATCGATCTCTTAATCTCTAAGTATCGATCTGTTTATACTGGAGTTATTTCTGGATTTTAGTGTATCGATCTGTTGATACTGGATATCGATTTGGTTTGCTTCGTGATTACTTTGCAACTCTCTAAAAAGTTCAAGTATCGATCTGATTATCTCTGTAATTATTTTGTAATTCTCTGTGAAGACCATGTATCGATCTCTTCTTCTTCATGTATCGATCTCTTCTTCTTCATGTATCGATCTAGTTGCCTTTATAATTATTTTTCAACTTTCTGTGAAGACCATGTATCGATCTCTTCTTCTTCATGTATCGATCTAGTTGCCTTTATAATTATTTTGCAACTTTCTATAAAGACCATGTATCGATCTGGCTTCCTTATAATTATTTTGCAACTCTCTGTGAAGACCATTTATCGATCTCTTCTTCTTCATGTATCGATTTGATTGCCTTTGTGAATTCATATGACTACTGTCTCAGCACATATCGATATCCTCATTTCTTTGTATTGATCATTCTTTGATGTATCGATCTATTTACTCGCATATCGATCTGTTTGTCTTTGAGTATCGATTTTGTAAGTTTTTTTAATACATTTTGACAGAAATTTGTTAAGAAATAATTTCATGCATACTCATACATGATTTTGAGATACATTTAAGACCTTTTATTTTACTTAGTCATTATTAAAAATATATGAATATTAAGGTTTGAAATCATCAATTTCTCATATGATATCACCAATCTTCCCTTTTTTTGATAATGACAAAATAAAATAGGTGCTTAACTCTCTTTGTGAGTTGATTGTTCTCCCCTTTAATGTGATGTTTAACTTTTCTTTTAAATGGTAGTTTTCTCCCCCTTTATCCCTTAAGATTTGGTGCATGCTCAATATGTATATTTTCTCCCCCTTTTTGTCAGCAATTAAAGAAGAAAAATAAACTAAAGTCATACAAATACATACTCATAAGTGGAGAAAAGACGAACAAGGTCAATGACATTAAAGGAATTCATTTCAGACAAAATCAACATGCGCAAAACATAGAAATACAAGGCAAAACAATGATAATCAAAACCAACTTTTCATTTCATATAAAAGTTCATACAATGGCTAGAAATTGGTTAAAGGTGTCCAAAAGGTTCTAGGCTATCACTATCGACATCTAGGTGTACATGGTTATAGGTAGGCTAGGGTGTGAGAGGAGGAGGTCAAGAGCGAGATGCGGAGACTGTAAGTCTGCAGTAAGCAGGAGCAGGAGCAGGAGCAGGAGCAGGAGCAGGAGCTGGTACAGGTGTTGGAGTAGAAGCTTTAGCCAGGTTACACATGAATCGATAGGTTTTATTGTGGAATTCCACTCCAAGTCACCCAAGTTGAATTATTGTATTGCTGCCCCAAGTTAGGTGCTCTTCAATTTTATGCATCTGAGTGGTTACTATGCTTTCGAGGCCGATGAGAAGCTCATCAAAGTTGGACATAGTTGTCTCAACTTTCTCTTCCATATAAGTCAGCAGACCTTGCATGCTCTCTAAGATGGACACAATGGCAGATGTAGAAGCGGTTTGAGTTGATGGCTCTATCGGAGGTGAAGGAGCAGAAGAGGGAGGTCTTGCAGTGTCAGGCAACTCAGCTGGTGCCTCAAGATCCGTAGTTATCTCAATGGCGGTTTCTTGCTGAGGTACGTGTGCAGCTTGATCTTGATGATGCAGATGTCGGTAGCGGGTTTGAATTGTCCATGTTCCATCTACTTTGCAGTCATAGTGCATATGCCGTAACATCATCTCTAAAAGCCTTGCAGCAATTTGAGGCTCAAATGTGTCTGCATCAGCATAGACACGAGTTGGTCCATCCGTGATGATCTTGGATACGACATATCCATAGTGTAGATGCGTGGTCTTAGAGGTAGTTGTGCGAATCATTACTGAGAGCATCCACTCAATTAAGTCTGGCCGTTTCCTTTCCATGATGGACTGCACCCACCACATGTCTTCATGTGTCATCTCTGAAATCTCTTTGACTGGTGCATTTAAGCTGTAAGATACGATGAGGTGCAGAATTCGCTCATAAAGTCCGAGATGCACTAGTTTGTAGTCTACTTCAGCCATGTTTGGGTTCTTGAAAATAATTTTGCAGGCCTCAAGGGGTTGGAAGTGTCTGGTTGGGTAGAAATGACCACCATTAGGAATGTTGGTGACCCGAGAAATGATTTCTACATTGACGGTGTAAGTATGGCCTCGGATAAGAGTTTGAAATTTGGTCAACTTTATTCTTCCAGTGTATGGATTCTTTGTGTCTAAAAGTAAAATATTTTGACAAGAGTGTTAAAACATTTTCCTCTTTGTTGAAGAAAATTAAGCCATCCAAATTCCTCAAAATGATGCAAATAAGGAAAATTTATTTATTCCAAGAATGGGAAATCAATCACCCAGCCTGGGGAGACCTTTTAGTGAGATAGAAGAGCAGGTATCGATCTTCTGCCTTTTGATTTGGGAAATCAGAGTTTGAGGTTGATGCTGAGTTTATCCTCTGTCTTTTCTGTTGACCCACTTTTAGATTTTTTGTTCTAGGCATTTTCGAAATGGATTGAGTAATCTGAGTAAGAAAGGATTTTTTAGGGTTTGAGCAAGAAAGGTTTTGAATATGAAGAGATATCGATACTTTTGGATTCTGAGTGTAATTTGAACGTGAAATCGCATAACAGTACCGATAAATTTGAATAGCGTATCGATTTGTTCTTAGATCTGAAAAGATAGATCGATCTCTTCTTAAAGAGGGATTGATATATTCTGACATTCAAGTAAGAATATCAATACATTGGGTTAAGAGTATCAATACATGAAAGCAAATTCAAATTTGGGTCTGACATTTAATAAACATTTAATTTTGGCGGTTGACGACTTAGCTTTCACAAATTTCAAAATTCATGCGATTATTTATTATTTGGATTCAAGGTATCGATCTGAAATGAAGGATATCGATACTTACTGGAAATGAGTTCTAATATCGATATGTCCAGAGAATGTGTAAATATTAACATAGTGACACATGTAAGTATCGATACGATTTCAATAGCATATCGATCCGTTATAGTAGTATCAATACTCTGTGATAGATGTATCAATCTGATTCGTTTCAGTAACAAAATTTTGTCAGTTGCACACACAGACAGGAAAATTCAACAATATTCAAACAATTTTCATCATTCCTAATTTTGTTCTAATTGCACAAAAACGATCTCTATCAAGTAGTTTTGTGAAGATGTTAGCTAATTAGTGATTTGTGTTTATATAATCTAAGCAAATATCTCTTTTATTAACATGATTTCTAATGAAATGATGATGAATTTCTATATGCTTAGTCCTAAAATGATGAACTGGATTTTTGGTTAGATTTATGGCACTCGTGTTACTACACAGAATCGAGATTTTGCTAAAATCTAATTCATAATCTTGCAATTGATATTTAATCCATAAAAGTTGTGGCAACAACTACCTACGAATATGTATTCAATTTCGGTAGTAAAAAGTGCAACGGTGTTTTTTCTTTTGCTAAACCATGATACTGAGGCATTTTCATGAAAGTAACAAGTACCATTTGTACTTTTTCTATATACTTTACATCCTCCATAGTCAGCATCCGAGTAGTCTCTTAAACTAAACTCACTGTTCTTTAGATAAAATAATCTTAGATTGGGTGTCGTTCTTAAATATCGAAAAATTTGTTTTACCACTACAAGATGCGACTCTTTAAGATTGGATTGAAATCTCGCACATACACACACTCCATAGAGGATATCGGGTCTAGAAGCGGTTAAATAAAGTAGCGATCCTATCATGCCTCTATATAACCTTTGATCTATATTCTTCCCTTTTTCATCTTGTCTAGTGACGTAGAAGTACTCATAGGAGTTTGAATGGATTTGCCCTCTATCATATCAAATTTTCTTAAAAGTTCTTTGATATACTTTAATTGGGAGATGTAAATTTTATCATTTGTTTGTTTAATTTGAAGTCCTAAAAAGAAATTTAATTCTCCCATCATGCTCATTTCAAATTTACCTTTCATAAGATTTGAAAACTTAATACATAAGGACTCATTTGTGCTTCCAAAAATAATATTATTAACATAGATTTGTACTAATAGAATGTCATTATCTTTGGTTTTAATAAAAAGTATAGTATTAACACTCCCTTTCATGAAATTATATTTTAGCAAAAATTCACTAAGTCTTTCATACCAAACTCTAGGTGCTTGTTTTAGACCATAAAGTGCTTTAGTGAGTTTAAAGACATGATTTGAAAATTTGTAGCTTTTAAAACCAAGAGGTTACTCTACATAAACTTCTTTATTTATAAAACCATTTAGAAAAGCACTTTTTACATCCATTTGATAAAGTTTGAAATTTTCGTAGCATGCAAATGCTAAAGCACTCTAATGGCTTCTAATCTTGCTATAAGAGCATATGTCTCTCACAGTCTATTCCCTCTTTTTGACTATATCCTTATGCTACTAATCCAGCTTTGTTTTAAGAGATGTTGTCATTCTCATCAAGTTTGTTTCTTAATAACCACTTGGTACCTATAATTGGATAATCATTTGGTCGAGGCACTAAGGTCCAAACTTCATTTTTTTTAAAATTGATTTAATTTTTCTTGTATAGCCATTAACCAATTTAGCATTTGTCTCTCAAATAGAACCAAAACAAGTTGAAGAAGTATTAAGTGATGAAAGTGATGAAAATTGGTTAATAGCTATGCAAAAAAAATTAAATTAATTTAAAAAAAAAATGGAAGTTTGGACCTTAGTACCTAGACCAAATGCTTCTTCAACTTGTTTTGGTTCTATTTGAGAGACAAATACTAAATTTTGAACTTCATCTAGATTTTCATCAATTTTTCTTATCTTTCTTCTAGTTTGACTCATTGTAAAGGATCACCTATTATTAGTTCTTTTGGGTGACTAGAATTATATTTCCATGTTTTTGAGAGTTTCTTAGTAACATGATCTTCTTCTACAATTTCATTTTGATTTTTCAAAGACTCATCATTTAAGTTTATGTTTTCCAATTTTCAATTGCTTTTAATTCTTTCTTTGTTTCTTTAGCAATTATTTTGGCTAAGTCGGGATCGTATTCATCAAAGATTATGTACAAACTTTCTTCCACGACTTGAGTTCTCTTATTGAAAACTCTATAAACTTTGCTCTTGGATGAATAGCCTAGAAATGTTTCTAAATCAGACTTTGGCTCAAATTTTTCTAGGTTATTCTTAGTATTAAGAATGTAGCAATCACATTCAAATACTCTAAATATTTGATTTTAAGTAATCTTTAAAAAATTAACTCATATGGGGTTTTGTTCAATATCTTTCTAATTGGAACTTTATTGGTTATATGACATGTGGTGTTAATAGCCTCAGCCCAAAAGTATTTGGATAGGTTATATTCACTTAGCATGGTTCTACCCATTTCTAGAAGAGTTCTATTCTTTTTTTCGGTAACTCCATTTTGTTGTGATATTCTAAGTGCAAAAAAATTGTGAGAATATCCATTCTTATGGTAAAGGTTTTCAAATTCTTTGTTTACAAATTCCCCATTTTGATCACTTCTAATCTTTACAATTTTAAAGCCTATTTTATTTTTAACTTATCTTGAGAATTTATCAAAAGTTTTAAATGTATTACTTTTATTTGTCAAGAAAAAAACTCATGTAAATCTTGAATAATCATGCACAATTAGGTATACATATAGTTTTTCTCGTAACGATGCTACCCTATTTGTTTCAAAGAGGTCCATATGTAAAAGTTCTAAAGGTTTAGTTGTGGAAACTAAGTTTTTGAATTTGAAAAATGTTTTAACTTATTTTCTTAATTGGCAAGGACCACACATTTTGTCTTTTATAAATTTTAGATTAAGAATATCTCCGAATAAATCTTGTTTAGCAAGTTTTCGCAATAAGTCTTTATTACAATGTCCTAGCCTTCTATGTCATATCCAAGATTCATCACAACGAGCTTGCAAACATATGTCATTCATTTCATTCAAATTTTCTAGTCCTATGACATATACATCATTGATCCTAGGTGCATAGAATAGTTTATTTTCATGCTCATCCAATACTTCACAACCATTCATAAGAAACAAGATTTTATATCTATGATCACGCAATTGGCTAATACTAAGTAAATTATATTTAAGACCTTTAACATATAGAACATCTTTAATTGAAATTGAGCTGATGTTAATCGTACCAATACCTTTCACCTTGTCTCGACTATTATCTCCAAAGATCACGTCTTTTCTTTCTTCTTTCTTTAGATGGAGAAATAGCTTCTTGTGTCCCGTCATGTGTTTCGAGCTACTACTATCAAGGAACCACTTTTTTTTTGTACTTGTTGCTCTTTACATGTAGTACTTACAAAAATGATAATTTATTGTAGTACTCAAGTGACTTTGGGTCCATAAGTATTTGTTCTACCCTTAAAGGTCTTGACCATTTTAGCATGCATAATCTCCTTAAATTGTGTTTCCTTGGGTACCCACATCATTTTAGATTCATTATAGTTAATGCAATAATGATAAGTAATGGACGATGTTATTTGTTGTTTAGTTTTCATAAAGTAGTTTGCATAGAACTTTTGCTTGATTTTTTATTTATATCCAAGTTTGACTTTATCAAATACTAACCTTTGACTACCTAAAAGCTTATCCAATAATTCTTTTCCTTGTGTAAATTTAGCTAAGATTTCTTTGAGAGAAATTATCTCACATTTCAAGACTTTATTTTCATCTTTTAATATATCAAGTTTCTTAGGCAAGCTAGATTCATTCTTAATTTCTAGTTCTTTAACTTGTAGTTTCAATAAGTCATTTTCTTTTAATACCATGAAATTCTTTCTTTTTGCTTCTTTATACTTTGCATATAAATCTTGAAAATCATTTCTAAGTTCTTCATATAATGTACCCAAGTTGTCATTTAATAGATCATCATCACTATTTGAATATGTATCGTAATATGAAGAGTTTTGATCTAGAGATATTACCTCTTCCTCTTGTTTTCCTATGAGGCAGAAATTTGCTCGCTTAGTTTCCGATGATGAGAAGCTTTCTTCGTTAGAGGAGTCATCCCACATCACTTTCATCCATTTCTTCTTTTTCTTGTCCTTCTTATCTTTTTTTAGTGGACATTTGGGTCGTGTATGACTTGGTTTCTTACATTCATAGCAAATGATCTCTCTCAATTTTTCTTCTTCTTTTTCAAAGCTTTTCTTGAATCCATCCTTTGTTGGATAATCTCTTCTTTTCCAGTTTCTTCCCTTGGACCCTTCTTTGTTGAAGAATTTTCTAGCCATGAGAAGAAAATCATCTTCATCGGAATCTTGTTCACTTTTATCTTCATTTTCTTCCTTTTTGGTACTTTTTACTGTTATGTTTCTTTTGCCCTTTTCTTTATCTTTATCATCATTGTGTTTACCTTCAAGCTCGTCTGTCATGAACGATCCAAGAAGTTCCTCGAGAGGTGAGGTTCTCAAATCCTTTGCTTCTCTAATTGTCGTAACTTTAGCTTTCTAACTTCTAGGTAGACTCCTTAGAATTTTTGTCACGATATCTACATTTCAGTAAGACCTACCTAGAGCTTTTAAATAATTAGTGATGCTAGTGAAATGAGTAAACATGTCTTTTATGCTCTCATGCGGTTTCATTATAAACAATTTGTAATCATGAACTAACATACTAATTTTAGAGTCATTAACTCTACTGATTCCTTCATGTGTGACTTCAAACATGTCTCAAATTGATTTAGCCATTTCATATCTTGAAATCATATTGAATTCGGCTCTATCTAAGGCACAATAGAAAATGTTCATTACCTTTCCATTTAAAGTCAACCTATTTCTCTCTTCGGGAGTCCACTCCTTTTTTGGTTTTAGTTTCCTCTCTGGTGATTTCATCCTCAGCTATGGATGGATAGTACCTATCTTCTATTAAATTAAGGATCTCAAAATCTAATGTTGATAAGAAGATTTGGGTCATTTTTTTCCAGTAAGCATAATCAATTCCATTAAAGAATGATGGTCTATTTGTAGATTGTCCCTATTTGTGTAAGGTTACTGCTAGATGCCATTTTAATATACTTCTCAAGGTTATAAATCCTATTTAATTGAGTTAGGCTCTGATACCACTTGTTGGCCCAGTTAGCAATACCCAAGAGGGAGTGAATTAGGTTTTTGAAATTTAGAAATTAAAAACATATGCAATGTAGTGCAGTAATGAAATAATAGTTAGAGAGAGAAAGATACAAACGCAATTTTATAGTAGTTCGGCAAATATTGGCCTACGTCGACTTTTCGGATACAAATCACTTCCACTAAGGTTCAACTAACTCCTTCTTTTGACAAGATAAGAGAAACCCAGTATATTTCTTCTAAGGTAAAAGAAAACCTTACACTCTTTTTTTATAGATGAAGAGTAACTACAATGATCTTTTTTAGTACAAGTGAAGATTTACCCAATACCAAATTACAAATATATATTAGATTTTTGCTCTCACACTAAACTAAATCTTACAGTATGCTTTCACAAGAAATTTTCTCTCACACAAGATTTGAAAGCTTTTACAGTTGAGAGAGAAAGTTCACTATTTATGTATGAAAATGTTGTTTAAGGATTTTTGTTGATATTGATTGCAAGTGATCGTTCTACTTTGCTTCACTGTGTATCTTTTATTTATATTCATCTTTTTTCTAAAGCAACACTTGTCCAACGACTTAATTTTGTGCATTTATTGTTCGTCATTAATGTTGTAGAAGTTATCGTTGAGTTTTAAAATCAGAGAGAGTATCAATCCCTTATTCCATGTATCGATCTCTTTTTATGAATAATGCGATTTGTGTTCCGAGTATTGATCTCTTAATCTTCAAGTATCGATCTGTTTGTGTTAGAGTTATTTCTGGGTTTCAGTGTACCGATCTGTTAATGCTGCATATCGATTTGGGCTGCTTCGTAATTACTTTGTAACTCTCTAGAAGTCCATGCACTGATCTCTTATTCTCTATGTATCGATCTAGTTCCCTCTATAATTATTTTGCAACTTTCTATAAAGGCCATGTATCAATCTCTTCTTCTTCATGTATCGATTTGGTTGCCTTTATAATTATTTTACAACTCTCTGTGAAGACCATGTATCGATCTCTTCTTTGTCATGTATCGATCTAGTTGCATTTGTAATTATTTTGCAACTCTCTGTGAAGACCATATATCAATCTCTTCTTCTTCATGTATCAATCTGGTTTCCTTCATAATTATTTTGCAACTCTTTGTGAAGACCATGTATCGATTTCTTCTTTTTCATGTATCGATTTGGTTGCCTTTGTGATTTCATCTAAAGCTACTGTCTTAGTACATATCGATATAATCATTTCTTTGTATCAATCATTCTTTAATGTATCAATCTATTATAGTTCTTGTATCGATCTGTTTACTCACATATCAATCTATTTGTCTTTGAATATTGATCTTATAGACTTTTTAATACATTTTGCCAGAAATTTGTTAAGAAATAATTTCAAGCATACTCATACATGATTTTGAGATACATTTAAAACATTTTTATTTTACTTAGTCATTATAAAAAACATATGAATATTAAGGTTTGATATCATTAATTTCTCGCATGATATCATCACTATTAATGTAATTAGAACTAAAAAGTATGATAGTGTTTTGGGTGCATTATCAATTGTATTTTATTTGAATGATACATCTAATTAATATCTTTTTAGTAGATATATGATTAATATCTTTCTATTAGATATCTAATTAATATCTTTCCAATAGTCGTTTGATTAATGTATCTTTAATTCCAAAAATAAAAAAAAGTGGAGTAAAGCTTTAAGTAAACTATTAATATAATTAGAGTTCTGGTGCATTATTAAATGTAGTGTATCAATGTTAAAAGTAGAGTAGAGTTTTGGGTGCACTGTTGAGTGCACTATAACGCATTTGTAATTTTTTTAAAAATAAAAGAGTTGCACAATTCTAGTTACACTATACCCATTATAAATGTAATTAGATCTAAAAGTAGGTAGACTTCTTATTTTGGACCTACTCCAATAAATACAAAATTTTATCCAAAATAGATATCCCAGTTATCATTTCCTTATTATTCAAAATATGCAGGAATAGCTCTCTTGACCTAAGAACTGTTGTGTTTTGAGATTTATGAATAGTAATAGACTTAAGGTATGGCATCATCAATGAAAAAGTTATTTGATTCGAAAGCCAAAGAGTCTTTTAGGACTATAGGATCTAGAGAAATAATGTCGAAAATAAATAATTTTAGCCAAATCATAGCTAAATATAGATTACCTTTTATTTCACTTGATAGTATTTATGAAATAGGAACTTTTGATTTTAAAACAGCTTATTCAATTAAAGAACATGAAGAAACTTTATCATTACAAAATGAATTTGAAGAAATTAAATTACTCAATAGGATAGCATTAGAAAAGTATAGAGAAAAATGTTTTAATTATATATACTTTAAACTTATTCAAATCGCAATAAAACCATTATCTAGAATATATTTAAATTCTCCAGTATTAATGTTATTAAGAGATAAAACTTTACTCAAATTTGAAGATACACTTTTAGGTGTTATACAATCAAACTTATGTAATAGTGCAGTTTATTTTAGTTGTGCTCCAAATTTTCAAGTTAGTTTACATGATCTAATTATATTAGACACCTTAGTTTTAATTATTCATTTACCAGATGTTAAATTTAGGGATAGTAGACATGGATATTTATTATTATATTAAGTATATTTCAAACATACAACTTCTGAATTCAATCTTAGATGTTTATTACAAAACCATAGAGGAGAAACCACAATATTAGCTATAGAAACAGAAGATAAAAATACTCCAACATCATCATATACTCCAAAATTATTTCAATGGAATGAAATTTCTGTTCCAGGGGTATTGAAAATAGAAAATCCTTAACCTCCTAGAAATTTAGTACAAAAAGAGATTTCAAACGTAGTTGAAACTTTAGATAGTAAAGTATTATTAAAATTTAATTTATTTAGAGAAAAACCTAAAACAATTAATTATTCTGATATACAATCCGGTAGATCATCCTTTTCTTACCCCAGCAGTTCAAAATATTTTAAAGAACCTTCTATTAAATTAGAAGAATTAGAAATAAATAGTAGAATAAATTATACTCCACTAGTTGTTGAACAAACAACTGATCAATTACCTAATTCACCCGCTTTATCAGATTTTCAAACCATTAACATGATACAGAATGATAATTTTGAAATTGATAAACAATTTTTAAGAAAAGATTTTTATTTAGAAAAAAATAAAGATAAAAGAGATTGGTGGGATAATAGTTTAGGTACACCTAATTAAAATATTATACTCAACCATACAGACAAATACAAAAAGAAGACGAAGATGGAAATATTACTATATAAACTAGACAAAATACAGTAGAAGTTTTAATTTATACAATAACAATGAATTTCAAAGGAAATCCTCAAGAAGAATTACAAAGTTCAAAAATAGTCTTAACTAATCTTAAATATCCAACTTTAGGAGATTTAGATGGTATAAAGATGTTTTTATTACACACATATTTCAAAGATCTGCTTGCAATGCCTCTTTTTGGAAAGAGAGGTTTGTTGCAGGATTACCAAAATTCTTTTCTGATAGAGTACTAAAAAAATTAGCAGAATATTCAGGAGGTAGTTCAATCCCTTGGGATAATATAACTTATGGTCAACTTTTTGCTTTTATTAAGAAAGAAGGATTAGCCTTATACCAAGAACAAAAAGAAAAGAAGAAAATTGATAAGTATAGTTTTAGTCAAACTGTAGGATCATTTTGTGAACAATATGGATATGAAAACATTAGGCCACCATCACATAGGAAAAAATACAAACCCAAAACTATTACGTACTATACAAAGCCTAGAAAACAAAAAGTCTAATTTGATGATCAAAATTATAAGAGAAAATATGGAAAGCCCAATACTCAATATAGGCCCAAATATAATAAAAAGAAAGAATTAGTTTGTTGGACTTATAAAAAACCCGGACATACATCAAATAATTGTAAAATGAAAAATAAAATTAATGAAACATTTCAAGACCAAGAAGATCTTATAAATAAACTTACTCAATTATTAATTAGTGAAGAATCTAGTTCTAGTTCAGAAGATTTTATTTAAGAAATTCAAGAATCTAGTGATTATTCGTAAGAAAGTAGTTCAAATTATAGCTGTTCAGAAAGAATTTGTACTTGCAAAACAATTAATGTAATTACTAAAAATAAATTAGAAAAACAATTTCTATTAGATATTATAGATAAAATAGATGATCATGATACTAAAAGAGAATATTTATTAAAATTAAATGATATAATTACTCAAGAACAACATACTAGTAATCCAGAACCTATTAGTTTAAATAAAATATTTAAAAAATATCCTACACAAAGTCTTTTTAAACAAGTAACTACATGAGAATTACAAGAAGAGATCAAAACTATTAAAAGACAAATTAAAGAAATGAACCAACAATTACAACAACAACAAATTCAATAATTACAAACAGATGTAAGATTAAATATATTAGAAAATCCTAAAGACAAAATATATAGTTAAGAGAATGAAAATATTAATCAAAAAATTAATGACCAAAATAATACAAACTACATACAACTTATAGAAAAAATTAATTTTCAAAAATGGTATGTTAGAATATCTTTACATATAAACAATAGATTTCATTTTGATATAATTGCATTAGTAGTTTCAAGAGCCGATCAAAATTGTATTAGAGAAGGATTAATCTCTACTCAATATTATGAAAAAACTTATGAAAAATTAAGTGGTGCAAATGGATTTAATTTAAATGTAAAATATAAACTATCTAAAGCCCAAATTTGTAATCAAAATTATTGTTTTAAGAATAGTTTTATATTAGTTAAAAATTTTAGTCAGAATATTATTTTAAGTACACCTTTCTTTACTCAAATATATCCATTTAAAGTAGATGAAATAGGAATCCACACTAACGTGTTGAATACACCTCTTACTTTTGCATTTTTGTCTCCTATCAATAATAGATAAGTATCATTACTCCAACAAAATACTATTCATAGACAAGTAAATTTAATAAAAAATAAAGAAAGTCATATCAAACTTTTACATAAAGAAATACAATATAAGAATATAGACAAACAGTTAGAGAATCCCATAATTAAAAAGAGAATTGAAGATATTCAATAAATGTTTCAAAAAAAAGTATGTTCAGATTTACCTAGTGCATTTTGGAATAGAAAAAGACACGTAGTCCACCTACCCTATGAAAAAGACTTTAATGAAAGATGTATACCAACTGAAACTAGACCTATTCAAATGAATCATGACTTATTAGAATATTGTAAAAAAGAAATTCAAGATTTACTCAACAAAAATTTTATTCGAACATCCAAGTCACCTTGGAGCTGTTCAGCTTTTTATATCAATAAAAATCCTAAAATAGAAAGAGGAGTGCCTAAATTAGTAATTAATTATAAGTCTCTTAATGATGTATTAGAATGAATTAGGTATCCAATTCCCAATAAAAAAGATCTACTCAAAAGATTATATGATTCAATAATATTTTCAAAATTTGATATGAAAAGTAGATTTTGGTAAGTATAAATTACTGAAAAAGATAGATATAAAACAGCCTTTACGGTACCATTTGATCATTACGAATGGAATGTGATGCCATTTGGACTTAAAAATACCCCCTCAGAATTTCAAAACATTATGAATGATTTATTAAATCCTTATATACATTTTACCATAGTTTATATAGACGATGTCTTAATATTTTCAAAATCAATAGATCATCACTTTAAACATTTATAAACTTTTTTCCACATAGCTAAGAAAAATGGTTTAGTTATATCAGCCCCTAAAATGAAATTATTTCAAATAAAAATTAGATTTTTAGGACATAAAATTTATCAAGGAATAATTACACCAATTAATAGATCTATAGAATTTGCTAGTAAATTTCCAAATAAAATTAAGAGTAAAATTCAATTACAAAGATTTTTAGGTTCATTTAATTATGTAGCAGACTTCTTTCCAAATCTTAGACAAATTTGTGAACCACTATTCAAGAGATTACAAAAGAATTCTCCACCATGGGGAGAAGATCATACCCAAGCAATTAAAATTTTAAAACAAAAGATCAAACATCTTACTTAATTATTCCAAACCCTAGCGCATTTCTGATTGTAGAAACTGATTTTTTAGACATAGGTTATGGAGGGATACTTAAACAAAGGTTAGAAGAGTCAAAGCAAGAATCCATAGTTAGATATCATTCAGGAATTTGGCTTGGTGCCCAAAAAAATTATTCAACTATTAAAAAAGAAATTTTATCAATTGTTTTGTGTATTATAAAATTTCAGGATGACTTATTCAACAAAACTTTTTTATTACGCATAGACTATAAATTTGCAAAAGAAATTTTACAAAAAGATGTGAAGAATCTTGTTTCAAAACAAATCTTTGCTAGATGGCAAACTATTTTGTCTATTTTTTATTTTAAAATTGAATATATAGAGGGAAAAGACAATGCTCTTCCTGATTATCTTACAAGAGAATTCTTACAAGGCAAAAAAGAATTGAGAGATCAAACACTTTTAGTTCAACAAAATCCAAAAATCTTGTGCATTATGACAAACAAACAAGTAATGAAAGCTATCGATTATGCAATGAATTTTCATTCTTCTATCAATATTCCAGGATATGGTAATGTTCCAATTTCAAACTCTTACACAGCTTTAGCTAAATTTCCTCCTTTATCTTTTAGTCAAGCCGTTAAAACTGAGTCACCTATTTAAACTGGGTCATCTACCCAAAAAAAGCTTAGTCATCTACTTAGCAATCTCCTATCCAAAAATCCTCTTATACAATAAAACCCCAAAGAGTTCATTTACAAGTTATTCCTTATTCAAAACCCGTTAACTTGCATGAACTTAGACAATTTACTCAAAAAATTTCCTCCCTAATTGTCAGTATATTACTGATAATTCAACTAAAAATAGAAAATTTTATGAACTCGTACTCGTTAATTCTAATTCTGCTGAAATTATCATCATAAAAATTCAAAAAATCCAAATGAAATAGCCTACTCAACCTGCAAAATCAAAAGAATTAAAAATATTAATGACTTTGGAGTCATCTCTTTGTGGACTTCAATATCCTTTTCAATTCCTTATATTGCAAATGGTTATAATTTTATAGATTATCAAAAAGCTTGGTTCAATATGTTTTATCTCAGATCATTTGACCATTCTTAGTTTATTTCATTCGATACTCAATGCCCAAAAACTTTACCATCATGGTTTGCTGAATGGTAGTATTATTTTGGACCTACTTCAATAAATACAGAATTTTATTCAAAACAGATATCTCAATTATCATTTCCTTATTATTCAAAATATGCAAGAGTACCAGAAGACTCCCTTATTTCTCAAATATATTTCCACATTGATTTTAGCCTACCATGGATCTTATCTTGAAATTTTACTATTGACAAATATTATCCCAATTTACACCTGTTTCTTCTAAGAGAATACAAAATCAAATGGTGGGATAAATACAATCTCCCCAAATGTTTTACTCAAATAATCCAACCATGGCTCAAGGATGGAAAAACTTTTACAAAAGCAGTCAAAGAAGTATCCAACTCATTAACTATGCCACCTGCTCCACTCAAAAAAGATAAGGATAAGATCTCCAGCTCATCTTTGGAGTCTAGCAAAAAGAAGTCTAAAAGAGACAAATTAAAAGAAGTGATGGCTATGATAGTTCAGCAATTCGACAGTGACTCATCTACAGGCAGTACTCAAACACCATCAGATGATTTAGAAGAATCTTTTGGTGGACTCCAATTTAAATTATGAAGATCAATTATTCAACATGAAGACAAAGTTACTTTTTATTTATGAAGTTTAATGTGCCACGTTTGCCGACACTTATCCAAAAGAATCTTAGTTTTATCTTGTAATAATTTAGTCTCAATTATTCAATTCTAATAGTTAGTTTAGAATTGTTATAAATTGTGATCCTTACTCATTGTGAGTCAGAGGCAATTTTGGAAAGAAAAAAGTATTGCCAAATCCTCCAAATTTCCTGCTTACAACTTGTACAAACTTTCAATCTTTCAATAAATCAAGTAAGTTTTATTTACAAGATAGAGAAATAAATAAATTTTGTTTTAAATGGAGTAATAAAAGTAATTTGAATAAAAAAAATGAAAAGTGAAATAATAATAAACAAACAGAATTTAATTGAAGCCATTGTGAATAAAACTTACTTGATTTTATTGAAGATTGAAAATTTGTACAAGATTGTAAGCAGGGAATTCGGAGAATTTTACAAGCTTTTCTCTCTCCAAAATTGCCTCTCACTAATATTAACTATTACAACGATAATGACATAAGTAAATTATTACAATATTTGACATAAAGTAAATTATTAAACATATTCCATGTTCCACATAAGAGACATGATTATTATGCTGCTGGTTCCACCTTCACATGTCTTTTTCATCATACTTATCATTCATCTTCTTCGTCTTTGGTTTCTTTCAGATCTAGCCTTCTTCTAATCTGCAGTCGCCTTTCAAGACTTTGCTTTGTAGTTTTCTCAAAATCATTCTTTTCTGATCAAGTCAACTGCTGGAACACCTAGGTAATCCAACGGACTTACGGCCTCCCTCGGGACTTACTGCTTGGTACGCCCGGCTTGCCAACGCATGCATAGCTTTACACTACTACCAGCTTGATCATAAAAAACAATTCTAAGACACTTACATCATAAATTTTCTCAAGGTTTTTACAAAACAAAAGTTAACCAAATCCAATTGTTACAAAAGATTAAAAAACAAAAGGAAAGTATAATGTTGAAGGATTCATCTTTATTTTGGACCAGAATTTTATTTTATTTTATATATACATATATATATATATATATAT
>JAXCLQ010031622.1:0-25999 GCA_035584115.1 Cedrela odorata | reverse complement strand
TACCTCAATTTACCAATATTCTTCTATCATATTCAACTTTCTATCTCCACTAAAAATTTTCCATTGAACTCATGCCATTTATCATAAATTTGTGGCACATATATTCTTAACCCTACTCGAATTCCTCTAATTAATAACTCAATTGTCCCGACATCTTAGTCACTATATTATGTTATGAAATAATATTTACTCCAAACAGGGCCACTTATAAGGGACCAGAAATTAGCAAACCAATTGAAGTTAATAATTAATAAAAATTCAAACTTTGCCCTTTGCAATTTATATGATTAATATCACAATATGACTTCACACTCAATGCTTCCTTGGTTAAAAGAAACTAAAACTAAACACAAAAGAGATATCTTCTAAGGAAAATTACATACTATAGTTAATTATAACAAACTATAAAAGAAATCTCCAAAATCTCATTTCAGCTGTAAAACTAGATCTTGATTTATCCAGTAACCCAAATGAAATGAAATTTCTCTTAAGTTTTGCTAGCTCTCTAACATTGTTTTATGTCTTCACTAACTCCATTATTATTACCTCTCATTTCATTATTGTTTATTTTTTTATTTTATTTTTTATTCCTATCTGTAATATAATCAACATTGGGTCTAACCTCACATTTAACATCATTTCATCATCTCTAGGTCTATAGTAAGACGACATTATATTTTAGCAGAATGATTATAGAACAAAACAGTTAACACTCCCAATTTCTTTCACACAAGCTCGGCCTACCCATAATCGAAACTAGTATGATTTTTTCGAGATTCAAACTTAATCAAATCAACACATCATCTCAATTAAACAATAAGGATTTAGACTAGTCTACTACATAAACAATATTAAATAATTTCACATCTCATTATTACACTATATGGAATAAGACACCATACCTATCTGTTTAATCATCATGAAGTTGAAAAAAATATTTTCAACAAACTTATTGCCCAATGAGATTATAAGTAAACTTTTTGGAATGTTCGTTTTAACTCTACAACAGCTGTTCAATCCTTCAAAATATACGCTACTTCATAAACTTTTCTAACTTTATCCAAACATTAATACTAATTTAAATCAAATAGCAATCAAATTACACTTCACTAAACTATATCTTCATTACTTTAATAATCTTGGGTTCCAAATTCCAAAGTTATAACTCTATTATTTATTTATTTAACTAACCCAAAGTTTACAGAATCTTGACATGAGCTCTAATTTGCAATGTATCACCACTTTTAAGCCCTAATATCAATTTATTCATTAAAATTTTAGTTCTGAAAATTTCTTTGACATTAAGCATCGATACATTTACCTTTATGTATCGATCTCTTCTCCTTAAGGTATTGATTAGGCGAGTTCGTAAATAATTTTGAACTTTCTTACTCGAAAAGTATCGATACTTTCTTTACGTATATTAACGTTTTCTTTACATGTATCGATACTGTATTCATATATATCGATACTTTATTCACATATATCGATACTGTAATCACACGTATCAACACTTTCTTCTTTGTCTCGCATTGCCATAATTATATTTTCTCATTGATTCTTTGAATTTCAAACCTTAGTTTCTCTATTAATCCGAATGTTTGTACACTCAAATTTTTCAGTCATTCCTAATAGCTATGAACTTCAAATCATTATTTGATCACTTAGAGTCTACAGAACCTCAAACCTTGGCTCTAATACCACTCTTGTAACACCCCATTCTTATACTTATTCAAACAATTATTATTACCAAACGATACATCATTTCATACAAAGAGTGTTACTATTGCATAATTCTTAAATGTCTACAATTTTTAAATTTCTTACACATACAAAGAGTTATCTATATAACTAATTCTCAAACGTATAATTATTCTATTAATTACATATATAACCAAGGCTTTTATCTATACTTAACTAACCTTACAAGCTTCCTTTGTCACTTCTACATCTTATTCTCTGAAAAATAAAATTTTTACAATAAAAAGTGAGATAACATCTCAGTAAATAAACCACGCAAGTTTTTCATATTTCGATATGATACAAAATATAAATACTCAAACAGATTAATACATTTTCAAACATTTCATATTCTTTTTCTTGCCAAAGCAATTATATTTGCACAACTGGATCAATAAATTTTCAAACTATCAATTAATACATAAATTCATTCGTATTTCAAATATTTTCAGAATGTCTCAGTCAATTAATGTCACCTGCACCCATGGTGACCCGGATTCAGAACGTGATCACGTGTTCTACTTAAAGCGAATATTTTCATATCAATTCCAACAAAAACGTGCATTGCACGTTAAACAGAAACACGCATTGCGCGTTAAACAGAATTCTGAATAGTTCAGAATAAACATTAACTAACGACTAGAACCATAAATTCATTTTCATTCATAAATATTTACACATCGACATCATTTTCAACAATCATTTTATACATGCGATATCAGCATATCAAACATTAAAGTTCACCATTTTTAGCATAACATTGAATATCGCATGATTTTCGAAAATATTAAAAATGCATGCACTATTTACTTACAACAATGGGAGGGTAACCACTCCCACTAATGATCTCCTACCTAACCTTATCTTTCTTCCGGATTCTCGTAACCTAATACCACAAATATATGAATCATGTTTTCTACTATTCAATAAATAATGTAAATATTTTAAATGTGATATTCGTGCAATTAGTGTCAAAATTTCCTTAGTTTTACCCTTATCACAAAATTTAACTGAGTCTTTTATCTGATTTTTAACAATGATTTCTATTATTAATTTATGTTAATTCATGCTTCCGACTACCCTAAATTTATATATTTTCACCTAAGTAAACAAATATGATTTTTATTTAAATACTGTAGCAAAACACTGTTCATACCGGAATTAATGTTGCATAATACTGTTTATACCAGAGTACTATAGCTAAGCATTGTTTATGTCGAATTTACTGTGCAACAATTACTGTATAGATTAAAGTTACTATGCAAATAGTTACTGTACAAATTAAAGTTACTGTAGTAATATTCAAAAACACTTTAGCAACCTTCAAAATTACTGTTTACCCGAGAGAAAAACAAACCAATTTTTCTCACAAACACCTCAATCAATGCCAAATCAATCTAACACTATGTTTTCTATTCCAATTATATTTTCTAAGTAAAATTAATGATAAATTTCTTATGTAAATAGTAACTTAAATTCAATTTCATGCCCCAAATTTAAAATTTAAGTTTTTAATGAATCATTAAGCTTATCCGTAATTGAAATTTAAAAAAAAACGCTTGAATTTGAAGGAATTAAGCCGGAATTTGAGAAAGAAGGGGAAATAAAGCTTTTTGTTAAGAAAACAGAGGCTACTAGAATAGAGAAGGAAGAAGGTAAATTGTGTTATATTGTGGAATGTAAAATATCAATTAGATCCCCTATTCTTTTTAATATTATAAAAATAACTTAACACTTTATAAAATTTTTATTTTAGTCTTTTTTAAAACATTCTAAAATAACATTTAATGTTTCAGAATCTTTACAATTAAGTCCAAAATTAATCCAAACACTATTTCCTTAATCTAAAATTCACTTATAACTTAACTTTATAACATTAATTTTGAATCTAAACAAATAACACTATTTTGAGTCTAAAATTCAATTATTTACCTAAAAATTACAAGTTACATGAAATTTTAATTAATCAAATAATATCAAATTATTTGATTAAATTTTTTATATACTGCAGATACTACAGTTACAAATTTCTAAAATTGCGGGTGTTACACTATGTCATCGATGGATAACATTGGCTCAATCAATGATAAGTGAAATCATACTACGTAGTAATTGAATGAGATATTTCTAATAAATTTTAAAAGAAGCTTCTATAGTGTTTAAATATAATGAAACTTTTGAAATGTTTATGTTTATACCTCATGCCATAACATGCACAAGCATTATATATAATATGTGTGTATTTTATATATATGAAAAAATAATGTACTTACTAAGCTTAAAACTCATATAATTTATTGTGGTTCCATAAGATTGAAGATTTGTGCGCATAGTGAATGAATATGGCTGAGCTTCTGCTATCCTTTGGTTCCTTAGGCATTTGGATTTTCAAAATTTTTATTTGTTACATAATTTGAATTACATAATTTTTTTAGAGACTTATGATTATTAATAATTAGAGATAATTGACTAGTTGTTATATTTCTGTGCTATTTAATAAGTATTTAATTTTATTCTAGTCAAACGTGATATGTGTTATTTTGAGTGTTAATCGACCCTTAGAAATTGGAGATGTTACAGTTTTAGTATTAGAGCTAAGGTTTAAGATTCTGTAGACATATAGTTAATTAGTTATGGGAACCAAGCAGCATTTGTGTGTGTGTGTATATATATATATATATTTACGTATTTAGCTCATTATGTTTATTTATTATAGTTACAAATTAATTTTAAAACATGGTCTGAAATCAGAGAACTGCGAGAGTTGATGATGTTGCTACTAGGGATGTAGTTTGAAATGAAAGTGTTGCTGAAAACAAATGTACCCGAACACGATAATTTTAAACTTTGTGTAAGCCATAACTAATGTGACGTAGCAGTGACCTCAAGCAGTCAATGTTAATGCTAACGCTGATGCTATGAATATAGTGGAACAGTTTATGAAGCTTCAACCTACAGCCTTTAAAGGCTTAATAAATCCTCTAGTTGCTGAAGAATGTATTCGGGAATTGGAAAAATATTTTATCTTTTAAGTTGCACAAATAATCAGAAAGTCACATGTGCTGCTTACATGCTCAAGGGAAGTGATGGCCATGGTGGTAAATGTCTGGCAAGGCATAAAATATAGATGGAAACATGATCACGTGGGCTTGGTTTAAGGAATTCTTTAATGAGAAATACTTTCCTCAATGCTTGAGAGATGACAAGGAAGCAGAGTATATTCAACTTACTCAAGGTTCTATGTCTTTGATAGAGTATAAACAAAAGTTTGAAGAGTTGTCAAGATTTGCTCCTTATTTGGTGGATACTAAAGCACGTAAGGCTGAATGTTTTGAAAGGGATCTTAAACTAGAGTTGAGAAAGGTAGTCTCTATACTTAAGCTAAATACTTATAGTGCATTGCTACAGAAGGCTCAGAAGGGTAGTCCAAAACTCTTCAGGTAAGAAACCTTAGATTAACAATAACATGAAAAAGTCTGAGAAGTGGAAATGAAAGAAAAGACGAAGAGATGATAACTCCAATAAGCAAGATTTTCAACTTTGTGAGACATGTGGGAAAAATCAAATAAGGTTGTGTTATAAGAAGGCTGGTGCTTGTTTCAAGAGTGGGAAACCTGGTCATTTCATTAAAAACTGTAGAAAGATAAAAAGTGATCAAGAAGGATCAAAGGAAAACCAAAAAACTCATGCTAGGGTGTATGCCTTTATTAGGCAAGAGGTAAAAGTTTCTCCTTCCATGGTGGCAGGTACAATCCTTGTTTTAAGACACAATATTTTAGCCCTTTTTTATTCGAGTTCTACGCATTCATTTATATCTCACGCATTTGCAAGAAAATTGAATATTACACCTCCATTGTTAGATAAAGAGTTATGTGTTGGGACCCCTTCAGAAAATTTGTTATATGTTAGAGATGTATTTAGATCATACAAAATTGCAATGGGTGATAAAATTCTAGTGGCAGACTTGATTACTTTGAAAATGTATGATTTTGATGTTATTCTTGGCATGGATTGGTTGTCTAACTACCATGCTAATGTAAATGTTTTGAGAAGAAAGTGATATTTCAACCACCTGGTGAGCCTGAATTCAGTTATATGGGTGTTAAGTTATCTTTGATGCCAAGGCTAATTCAGTCTTACAAGCATGGACGAGTTTGAGGAAAGGTTGTTTGGGTTTTGTAGCAAGTGTATCTGATATTGAGAAAAATGAAGTGAAGATCCAGAACGTTCCAGTGGCAAATGAGTTCATTGATGTTTTTCTTGAAAATTTACCCGGTATCCTTCTTGATCGTGAGGTTGAGTTTAATATAGAAGTTATTCCAAGAACAAAACCGATATCAAAGACACATTATCGAATAGAACCAGTGGAACTTAAAGAACATAAGGAGTAACTATAAGAATTACTTGAAAAAGGCTTCATACAACCAAGTGTTTCACCATGGGGTGCATCGCTACTATTTGTTAGAAAGAAAGATAGGTCAATGCGATTGTGCATTGATTATAAAGAATTAATTTGAGTGAGTATGAAGAATAAATATCCTCTTCCAAGGATTGAAGATTTGTTTGATCAACTACAAGGGGTATTTATGTTTTCTAAAATTGATCTTTGATCCGATTATCATCAATTGAAGATTAAAAAGGAAGACATTCCTAAGACTGCTTTTCGAACTAGGTATGAGCATTACGATTTTACAGTGATGCCATTTGGGTTGAGTCATGCACTTGTTGCTTTTATAAATCTCATGAATCGTGTATTCAAGAATTATTTGGACAAATTTGTGATCTTGTTTATTGATGACATCTTGGTATACTTTGAGAGTAACGAGGAGCATGAAAAGCATTTAAGGATTGTGTTGCAAGTTTTAAGACACAAACAACTTTATGAAAAGTTCAAGAAATGTGAATTTTGATTAGATTGTATTACGTTTTGGGACATGTTATCTCTTTGGAAGGTTTCTCAGTGGATCCAAGCAAAATAAAAGTGGTAGTGGATTGACATAAACTAACCAATATTAGAGAGGTTCGAAGTTTTCTTAGATTGGTTAGATATTATAGACGATTCATTAATGGTTTTTGAAAGATAGCCACCCCTTAACACAACTGACAAGGAAGAATGTCAAGTTTCATTGGTTAGATGAGCATGAGATAAGTTTTGAAGAGCTCAAAATTCGATTGGTGACCTCTCCAGTGTTAACCATTCCTTTTGGGTCTTGTAGATATGTGATTTATAGTGATGCTTCTCATAAAGGACTTGGTTGTGTGTTAATGCAAAATAGAAAAGTGGTAGATTATTTCTCATGACAACTAAAAAGTTTTAAACGAAATTATCCTATTAATGACTTAGAATTAGCAATAGTTGTGTTTACTCTCAAGATTTGAAGACATTATCTCTACGGAGAAAGGTGCAAAATATACACAAATCACAAAAGTCTCAAATACTTGTTCACACAAAAAGAGTTAAATATGAGACAGCGTCGATGGCTCGAGTTAGTTTAGGATTATGATTGTACGATAAATTATCATCCAATGAAGGCTAATGTTGTTGCAAATGCTTTAAGTAGGAAGTTTATAGGACATATGGTAGTACTGGTAACTACTCAAAGGCAAATTCTTTCATATTTCGAGAAGTTTAACATCGAAGTGGTAAAAGGAGACAATTATGCATTTAATGCACAACTATTCTTACAACCTACTTTGATAAAGAGAATTAAAGCAGCACAAGGGGCTGATACATATTTGAATAAAGATCGTGGGTGATGTTTTAGTAAATGGACGATCTAGATTCATGGTGGGTGATGATGGAGAACTACGTTTTGAGGGTAGGCTTTATGTGCCTAAAAACCATGACTTGAAGCATGAATTTTTTTTTTTTAAAGCTCATAACTCTCTGTATGTCGTACACCTAGGTAGTACGAAGATGTATTGAGTGTTGGCTCAGGTAGCATACCCAAGAGAATGGTGAATTGAGTTTTAATAAAATTTAAGAAAATTAATTCACCTAACTACGTTTTTATTCAAGCAATGATATACAAGTATATACAACAATTAAATCAACAGACTATAAATGCTTGAAATGTATAAGATAAGTGAATGTGAAAGCAAACTTGAAATTTATAGTGGTTTGGCAAATACAACCTGCGTCCACTCTCTCAGATTCTTAGCACAACGAAGTTTTACTAGTTTTTTTATTTGATCCGAGTCAAGTGTAACCCAATTACAACTCCTTCTTAACGATGCAAGGTAATCAAAATAACTCGTTTTAAATTGAGTGAAGTGTAACCCAACAACAACTTATTTTAAACGGATGAAGTGTGACCAAATTTCAACTCTTTCTTTGAACGGGTGAAGTGTAACCCAAAATTAAGAGTAATCCTAAAAATGATTTAAAATAAGTATCCTCTTTAAAGAATTGATTTACAAATTTAGCTCACACAAACTTTCACTCAAGATGAATATGAATTTTCAATATATAGCTTACTTGGTGTTTTTCAAAGATGTATCACTTATTGAATATTGATATTCCAATTCTTGCTTAGATTTGCTTGAATCATTTTCTCATCAGTTGTATATCATGCACTTGCTTGATCTTCGTAAAGAAAGCTCTTTTTATAGTGATGTAGATCTTTTTTTATTTCCTTCAACGGATACTTTGAAAAACCTTGAGTGAAGAACTAGTCGTTATGTTTGAAAAATATTACCATTATATCTAAAATTGGCGTCATGTATTGATCTCTTTTGATTATGGTATCGATCCGTTCATTTAAATTCAATTCTGAATTTTTCTTCAACACCAAGTATCGATCTCTTCTTCTTTAAGTATCAAGCTAGGCTAGTTCATAATTAATTTTGAAGTATCTAACTTGAAAGTGTCGATCTCTTTAGTAAAGGTATCAATCTGGTTAAGCTTGTAATTTCTTGTGAAGTCTTGGACTTCACTGTATCAATCTGTTTTGGTGAAAGTATCGATTTGGGTTAAGTTGTAAATATTTTCAAAGTCTCTAGTCTTAAAAGTATTGATCATTTTCTTCATATGTATCGATCTAGGGAACTTGATAATTTCTTTCAAAGTCTCTGACTTTGCATGTATTGATCCTTTAAACTCTGGATATCGATCTATATCAAATGTATCGATCATCATCCTCTATGTATCAATTCGTTTGTTCATGTATCAATCTTTAGAACTTAATGTATCGATACTATTAACTTAAACACAGATTTCTCACATAAAATTGTTTAGTTTTGCTCACAAATATAATCATATACAATTTATTTTATACTTAACATATTCAAACACATTTATATCAATTTAATATTCATTTGACAAGTGAAATTGACATCATTAACTAAAGATAAGTGAATTTGTTCATAATCAAAAACACATAGGCATTCAATATGATATCATCAACAATAATTTAAACTTTTCTCATGGTATGATATCATCATCGGGACCTTAAAGCAGTTTATTAGTGGAACAATATGAAGAAGGAAATTGCACAATTTGTTGATTAATGTTTAACATGCCACAAGTCAAGGCTGAACATTAGAGATCATTTGAATTGTTGAAACCTTTATTGATTTCAAAATGGAAATGGGAACATATAGCCATGGACTTTGTTATTGGGTTACCAAACATACAAAAGGGCTTTAATGCCATTTGGATAGTTATTGATGAAATACAAGTATGCAACCCAAAAGGAGGGTGAATTGGGTTTCTAAGCTTATTTTAATAAATTTTCAATTTTACTTCAATTCACCACACAATGAAATATAAACTTATAAAAGTAAAGAGAGTGAGGAAAGAGAGATTGAATACCTTAGATTTATAGTGGTTCGGCATAATATTGCCTACGTCCACTCCTTCAAATTCCATTTGAAGATTTCATTATCAACAAGCCTTGAAACTTCAAGACTCAAAATACAACCAATGAGATTTTTGGCTCCTTCTAACCTTACAAATGATTCTCTCTAATCACTCACCCTCACTAAACCTAAGTGAAGAACAAGCCTTAATGCTTCAAGACTCAAATTATAATAAGGAAGATTTCTTGGTCCTTCTTCAAACCCTCACAAGTGATTCTCTTCAATCACTCTCTACCACTCAAATCCCAAGTGAAACAACCTTTCTTTCACTCTTTTACAATTGAAAAAATAAGTAGAGTACGAAATACACCTTCAAATAATTCTCAAACTAGTGAGAATATTACATGATATAAGAACAAGGTGTGTAGAATGTGTTTATAGCACTTTGTAAGCTCAAGGTATGATTTTAATAATGAAATAAGTTTGAATGCACTTAGATTTTAGAGAAAAACATTCAGAGTACTATTTGATATGAATAGTATTTGTATTTATAGTTGGAAATCAAAAAAACTAGTCATTAGGGTACAAAATGTTTAATTTTTAGGCGAAACCAGTCGATTTTCCTGGAAAAGCATCCAACATTTGGAACAGTGCCCAAACTGGTAGACTTTTTTGAAAAACAGTTAACTGAATTGCTACAGTACCTGCTAGAATATTTGGTTTTCACTGTTTAAAAATCTTGCATTTTAGTCCCTTTTTTAGTTCAAAAGAAATACGATTAAGTCCATATTCTAGGTTTTAAAAATACATTTTTAAGTGCATTAAAATTATTTTAAAACTATGATTTTGCATAAAAACATTAAGCTTACAAATATACAACAATCACACACATACAAGATTATTTTCTAAGATTCAAAAAATAAATACCCTTAACTTGTATTTTGATTCTTTAACTTGAATCCTTGATACTTTCTTGTTCATTTGCTTGATTGATTTAACATATTTGTTATCATCAAAATATGAGTGCATGAATTTATGTGACACCAAGGTCAACAATTGATAGGTTAACAAAGTCTGCACATTTCATTCCAGTGCAAACTACCTATACCATGGATAAGTATGCACAAATTTATGTCAATGAAATAATGAGATTACATGGAGTTCCTATATCTATTGTCTTAGATAGAGATTTGAAATTCACATCAATGTTTTGGAAGAGTTTACACAGAAGCATAGGTTCAAAATTGAACTTTAGCGCTACATTTCATCTATAATCTAATGGACAATCTGATGGACAATCTGAAAGAACTATTTAAATTCGTAAGGATATGTTGTGCGCTTGTGTATTGGATTTCATGTTAGTGTTGTATGCTTTAAAACTATTCATGTTGTCAGTTTTAAGCATATTGTATTGAGTTACTATTGTAATATATACTGTACATATCTATTAATAAAATAAATTATTTCAATTCATGTGTGTATACTGCTTCTTCTATCTATACATACTAATAGTAGAATATGTATATGAATTGTTAAAGATAATTAAATTATTTAAATAGTTCCTTACATATACAATATCGAATGGGCATTAATATTGCGCAATAGGCATACTGAATGTCTTCGGTGAATATCATGAAATGATAGTAGTACGAGTAACAACATACTTATTAGGACATTAGTGTGGATTAACAGTTAGAGAACTATTTTTCGAACGTGACCAAAATTATGATGAATCACACGGAAGTATGTTATGAATAATTCATCATATAATTTATTAGTATATTAACTGCTCCTTAGACCTGAGACATCATAATTATTGATTGGTATAGATGCACATGGTTCATATGATGTATAAATGCAAGACTAATCATGTCTTGTACACACAAGTCAGTTTGGTCATTTATTGTTTATATCGAGATGCAAATGATTGTCAGATGGAATTCGTTGACTCGATATAGAGGATTTCAAAGTTTCGTTAACTCGGTCTAAATTCAAGTTCCTAAATAGATATTAGTAAACGGCTGAAAACAAAATCTTTGGCCAAAGCATAAATGTCATACGAAAAGTTTGTAATGACAAGTTCAGCAAGTATTGACTGATTATCTATATATGACTAAATTTAGGATTTTGACATTAGTGAGCCCTAATTTAGTTAGCATCAGACAAATGAAAGGAGATTATCTACACGGAATGTATAATTAATCATGAAAGGTTCAATGAAGAGTTTCTTCATTATGGTTTAGGGATTATGGCATATTATTATACGTTAACCATAGTCGTTGAGCATCCTTATTATTTGAAATGAACTCGATAAGATCGATTTTAACTCACCGCTAACTCCACAGTGAACCCAAAAGGTCACAACCAATAACTTATGTTCTTCCTTGCTATGATAGAGATTAAATATTATTCGCAAGAGAGCTAGCACTCTCGGAGATAATATTAGGTCGAAATTTGTAAATGGTTTACTTGTTAAATAGTTTAACAATTTGAAACCTATGTTTAATGACCCAAATGTGATTTAGAGTAAGTTACAATATTCCATCAATATTTAGAATTATAAATGAAATTAAAATAAATTTGGTCAAAATAAGTTTGATTGAATTTAGGGTCAATTTATAATTTTTTCAAAATATGGAGGTTTGAGTGATATTTTATATTTACTATGAGAACCTTGTTAAACAAACTTTGGGACTCATTTATCTTTGACTAAAAAGACTAGGGGTACATTAATAAATGAGAAAATATATATATATATATATATATGGTCATTTTCCAATTTTTGAAATAATTTTTTTGATAATTATCAAAAATATTCAAAAGTTCTCATCTCTCTCTCACTCTAAAAATTTGGCCAAGGTAAAGAGGCAACGTTTAGGTTTATTTTCTTGAAGATCTTATAATTTCAAGGTTTTTCTCTTCATCCCTAAGCTAATTATTAGTTTAATTTTATGTATTATTGATTAATTTTGTGAAAAATGATTAAATGCATTTAATGCCATAAACCCTAAAATGTTTGATTTCACCTCATCAACATAACATTTCAAGGGTAGCTGGGACAAACACTTATCATTGGTGGAGTTTGAGTACAACAATAGTTACTAATCTACAATTGGTATGGCTCCTTAGGAAACTCTTTATTGAAGAAAATGTAGATCTCCAATGCATGGGACGAGCTTGGAGAAAAAAAATTGATGGGACAAGAGACAGTTCAACAAACATGTGAAGTAATTGAGAAGATGAAAGAAAGAATGAAGATGGCTCAAAGCAGACAAAAGAGTTATGCTGACAATCGAAGAAAAAGCTTGGAATTTATTGTGGATAACAAGGTATTTCTTAAAGTTGCTCCAATGAAGATAGTTATGAGGTTTAGCAAAATAAGAAATTAAGTTCAAGATTTATTGGTCTTTTTGAGATACTTGAAAGAGTAGAAAATGTGGCTTATAGACTAGCTCTTCCTTTATCATTATCTAGAGTTCATGATGTATTTCATATATACATGCTTAGCAAGTATATTCCCAACTTAACACATGTGTTAGGTTATGAATTGCACCAATTCAGAGATGATCTAACCTACAAGAAGACAACTGTTTAAGTTTTAGATCTCAAAAAGTAAGTGTTGCGTACTAGAAATATATCTTTTGTAAAAATTTTATGGCGAAACCACTCAATAGAGGAAGCAACTTAGGAACGAGAAGTGGAAATACGAGAGAAGCATCCCCAACTGTTCGATGATAAGGTATGTAAAAATTTCGATAATGAAATTTTTTTAAGGTAAGGAGAGTTGTAACACCCACTTTTCCTAAATATATACTATATAGCTATGAATTTATAATGTGTTATATTTTTACAAGGGTATATGTATGACATAGGATTAATAAGATATTTTAGCAATAAGTTATGGCTTTCAGGAAAAATAGATAAAATAGTAAATTAGGGATTAAATTGAAATTTTACATTTAGTATATATTAAATAGGTAAAGTTAAGTTTAGTGATTTTGCCAACTTGAGGAGGAAGAAGACAAAAGAACAAAAAGAAAAAGAGAAAAAGAATAAGGAAAAGAAGAAGAAAATGATAAAAAAAAATATTGTAAGTTCATTCTTAATTTTATATTCGTTTATAGAAATTGATGATTGTTATTAGTTAGTATGTCATTTTGTTATATATGTTTCAAAATTTATGGTAATTATAATTTTGTAATTAGATTAGGGTATTTAGGCTTTAATTTTCTTTTTATATTTAAGAGTTAAGAATATTGTTTTGTAGAGTAATAATTGAGGAAAAGAAAATTTTTGCATGGTTGATATATGACAGTAGTTCAGTCCGTGAATTTTGTAAATTCATGTATTATGAATTTTATTAAAATAATTTAGGTAAATACATTAGACATCTTTAGGGTTATTATGAATTTTTTTTGATAAACAAATATTAAGTTTTCAATTTTAATGATTTTTTGAAATTGACCCTAGGATATTGAAAACTACTTGTTTTGTAGAATATTTGAATGACGAAATTGTTTTAGTAAATCATATCGTCTTCAACAACTATGATATTTTATATAGTAATTTATAATTATGTTTGTTACATCATATTAAAATTTTACAAATTCTTTATTTTTGAATTATTATAAAATTATAAATGAACATAGCTCACTGTTGATTTCTGTTAACTGAATTTCAAGATTTCAAAACTAAATTTGTTTAAACTATTTATAGGATGAATTTAGTTCCAAAACTTTTAATTCCTTATTTTATATATGTCTATATCACCGTTACAAAATTATAAGATATTTGGACCTGTATTATATTTTCTAAAAATAAAATATTATGGATTACTCAGTATATTTTTTAACACTATTAGGATAAGTAATCAAATTTAAGATATGAAAAGAAATAGTTTTAGGAGGAGTTAGGAATCAATATTTTTATTTGATCTTATACTATGTTTCTTAAATATTATGTTATGATTTCATGAGGAAATAACATTGTTTAAGGTAGAAGAAAAATCCTTAAACAACATAAGGTCAATTTTGGAGAGTTTATGAATATTAAGTTGTCAAATAGATTGAATGATGTAAGTTATACTTCTAAGGTTTAATGAGTTATATTGTGCTTTTTGTAGTGTATTCGAGCCCTATGAAAATTAATATTTGATTATAGGTCAAAGTGTTTAAGTTAGATTTGTTGTGATCATCAAGAGGTAAATATATTAGACTTTTAAAAAGAATCACACTAAACGTATGTATGTATTTGCTTGTATTTTTAAAAATATTTTTCAATTATATGTTATTATGAAAGTATTAATTTTCACATTATGATGTGTTTATGTTGTTGTTCATGATGATGTGTTTATATGTGATTGTATAAGTTATGTACATTGACATTGAATCATGAACATATACATAGTATTTTAAGTGATTAGAAGTGATTTTATTTAGAAGTGTTCATGAAAGCTAAAATTTGTATGTTAAGGTATCAAATTTTATTACTTTCTTAGTAGGTAATTTTAAGCTTATAAGAAGCCTTTATAAGTGTGGTCATTTCTTTCGCTTTGGTATACTGATAAGTAATTTTAAGTGTTCCGTATGATATGGGAGAAACCTTTAGGGGTACCCTTAGGTATAGTATGTCTTCACATTCAAGTGACGACATATTTGTACATGTGAGAGGACTCACCACTAATCAAGGTGAGAGATTGGCTCTTACTTTCGAGCATTAGTATTTATTATTTTTGAAATCATATATCTCATTTGCGCTTACCTCACATACGATATGTTATCGAAGGGTGACATTGGTTCAATCAATGATAAGTGATAAGTGAAGTCCTACTACGTAGTTATTGAACGAGATATTCTTAGTAAATTTTGAAAAAAGCTTCATAGTGTTTAAATGTTATAAAACTTTTGAAATAATTATGTTTTTGACTCATACCATAACATGCACAAGCATTATATATAATATGTGTGTATTTTATATATATGAAAAACTAGTGTACTTACTGAACTTAAAACTCATATAATTTATTGTGATTATAGATGATTGAAGATTTGTACACATAGTGAATGAATTTGGTTAAGCTTCTGCTATCCTTTGGTTCCCTAGGCATTTGGATTTTCAAAAATTTTATTTGTTACATAATTTGAATTACATGATTTGTTTTAAAGACTTATGATTATTAATAATTAGAGACAATTCACTAGTTATTATATTTGTGTGTTATTTCATAAATATTGAATTTTGTTTTAATCAAATGTGATATGTATTATTTTGAGTGTTATTTAACCCTTAAAAATTAGAGACGTTACATTTTTTGTTAGAATATACATACAGGCAATTGAGTTAAATTTTTGGCTCTGTACTTACATATATAACTAACATATATTAATTAACGTTCATTTGATATTTAGGATTTTAATGTGGCCGAATTTAATTAATTTTGATTAAATATATATATATATAGATATAATATAATAAAATTCATGTTTATAACGTATGAGTAAACATTAACACTTAATTAAATTCATACGTAAAAATAAATTCAGACATTTATCATTATTCAATTTTTAAAACAAAAAATAAAAAGTTTATATTTTTTAAAAAAAAATGAGGAAATCTGTTCAGAAATCACATGATTCACTGTGGAGAAACTGATAAATTAACAAAGATGCTGTGCTCGTACCCAAATATGCACTCGGCTGTTGGCCATTTTCAAACTCAAAGAAATAATTAATTGTATTGTGCAATTAATTTACTACCCCAAATTAAGTTCACATTAAAAAATAAAAGTAAAATAAAAAACCAGATTTGTCATGATCGATACATTTTTATTACTAGTGCTATAAATACAAACTCCTCTTCTTTTTTTTTCTAATTATTGTTTTGTAATCAATTTCTATTAACGAAGTTTTTGTTTTTTTTAATTTCATTTTTAAGTAATATTACAAGCAAGCTTAATTCAATATATTTTTGGGAACTCATCAATGTCAAACAAATTGATTTTAATAGTTAATGATGTAAAACAAAAGAAAATAAAATAAACTCTTAACCACACAATTTTTTCATTGTCACATATTAATAGGTTTTTGAAAGTTAAATGATGAATATGGAGAAAAAAAAGGAGAAGATCCAAATCCTTATTATAAATAAGATATTAGTAACTTTAAAAAAATCGACAAAATGAGACAAAATATATTAATTTTAAAAAATAAAAATAAAAAAGAAATGACAACCCTTTCATATGAAAAATGAAAAAGAACTTACAAACCTTATATCCTAATGAAAATGCAAGAAGTTAATACAATAGATGTATTAACAAAATCTATAACTTAAAAAATTATTTGTATCCTTAAACCAAAACCCACATAAACCTTACGAGGAAGATTCTTAAACCAAGTAAAATTTAAGATTAAACACCAAGAGAAATATTTGTAAAACTGTTTGGAGAAATAAAATTCTTTGAAAAAACATTTGAGAACACCAAGAGAAATATCATAGCAAGAATTAATGTAGTAGCTTCCGAGCCCCATTTTCTATCACTTCAAAAACTCTGTAAGAGTGACACGCTAGCAAAATTATAAACCAGAAAGGCAAGCAATTAATCTCGGAAAACAAAATAATTATAGGTTTCATTTGGCATTGAAATGTGACGATATTTTGAAACGAAAACACAAATTTAGTGAAAAACAATACAAAAATTCTACTAAAAATTAGCATTATCCAACACTTTTTTATTCTTATTTTCAAAACACAACACTTTTCCGCAATTTCGAATGAATCTTCAGTCCCATCACCTGCAATCAATCTCTTAACTCCTTCAAATAAATTGCAAGAACATCTAAGTGATTTATTGAGCTCTTTTAAAACCATATCTATAGCTTTGAGAAACATCGCAAATTCGTATTGACTATTAATATATAATATCCCAAACAGCTTTAAGAAGAGAATATTTTTTTAACAAACATGCAGCTTCCGCAGACCAATATTACTTTCAGGTTTAGGAATTATCTTTTGTTCAGCAAATGATAAATGAAATTTATCTTTCTCATATACAATCCTAACTTATGGAATGCAATAATAACCCACAAATATGAACACAACCACTCTACTTTCTCTCTCTCTTAACGAAGATCAAAAAGTAAGTATTGCAGTGCATTAATGGATAAGCGTATTAAAGTTTTTAGGTAGGTGTGACAGTGTTAATCAAATTATTTTTATCATTAGTGATCCCTTCCGTGCTTCAATTCCTAATATCCTTAAAGTGTTTCCCTTAAGGACAGTTAATTTGATTAAGTGTATGTTTGAAACTGACATATCATTGAAATCTGCATCAAAAATTGACGCAGTGTTAGCTAGTCGTTTAAGCACTCGTAAAGTTGTTACAGTGTCTTGGAATATAGTTTTTAAGGTGGTTTGAGTCAATCCCATCCATTTCTCTGCACTCGTTGCAAACTTACAACTTCTTCAGCTACTCATAGAATATTTCATTTGTATTTTGGCAATGAATAAATGGTCATTGTAGTAGCATTCTACACGTGTATTATATTCTCCTAACCTTTTAATCATCATCTTTGCCTTTGGTTTTTTGGTATTCTTTTATAGATGTAGATATAAGAAATCAAAAGTCCTGAACTTGCATAAAGAACGAAGCTTTTAGAAGTTGAGAATTTTGGGAATAGAGATAGAAAAACTTAAAGCCTTGAACTTGCGTGAAAGAGAGCTTTTGGAAGTTGAGAACTTGGGGAATAAAGATGAAGAAAATTATTGAAACTTTTATTAACTTAAAAAATAAAGCTTATGCTTAACTATTATCGAGGGGTTATTTTGCTGCAATAATAATAATAATAAAAGAATATTATGAATTTATTCTATTCTATCTATTGTACAATAAAGTAGGGATATAATTGTGAAAATATACATATATGTACGTTGTTGATTTTCGTTAAGGGACTTGGATGTAAGCATGGCATGGTAGGGATTAAGTTGGTACAATTGGTAAAGTGTTAGATTCTTTTGTTATAAATTTAAATTACAGGGGTTTTCATGATAATAACCCGCAAACAAAATTTTGGAGTTGCGCCTAAATTTTTAAGATGAAAATTTTTTAAATAATCACTTTTATTTTTTATTTTACCAAACTAACCACTTTCATAATTTATTTATTAAAAAAATAATATATATATATATATATTTAAACAAAAATAATTCTATAAACATATCATTTTGGGTGATCAAAAGTAAATTTTGATTGTCCATTCAATCATCCAATTGGGTGAAAGAAAGGTAAGGAAAGGTGATTAGAAAAATAAAATTATGAATGAGTTCCTATATTTATGCAATTATCGAATAATAATAAATTATTTTAAAATCTTACATATTAATACTCAAATAAACTAAATCTACAAGTATGAATATATACAAGTTTGAAATATTTTGTTATGATTTGCTAATTTAAAATTTTGGAATCCATTCAAAGTAAAAATAAATAAAATTCATTAAATTTTATAGAATAGAATATTTTTATTTAAATACAATTATTTTAATTTGTTTAATAAATAAATTATGAAACTGATTATTTTAGTAAATTAATTAATAAACGAGGTTCATCGAAAAATTTCGAAAATAACATTATTTTACCCCACTTTACATTATAACCAACCTTAATTCAATATTACCAAATAAACTAATTTTAACAAATTTGGACAATTTTACCCTTATGATCAATTCATAATTATAAACAAATAATTTCCCAAATAAAAAAGTATAAACATTTTTCATTTTCACTCAACAACAACATCACAATTTTCGCCTTGCCGTCGTCAAACAAAAGGTAGCGCAGAATGTAGCATTTTTATATGTAAGTTTATAGAGTATGTTATGTTAAAATGACATTGAGACTTTAATTCTGACCATGAGCCAATGTTTAGGATAAAGATGACACTCAATTTATATGAGGGACGCATACATTAACATATATTATTTACATTTTGTTAATTTGAATCGTTAATTTTGTTTTACATAGCAATTAATTTTGTACTTCTTAAATTTAAATTAAGTTAGTTAGTTAAGTAAAATAAAACAAAATACAACAATTGACATTAAATTAATTAATGATATCTGAATAAAATTTACACTGCAGCAATATTTTTAAACAACACACAAACATTTAATCACTTTCACATTACATTTCAATTTCAACTGATACACTGAATCATATTATATAATCACTTAGTGCAAATTAATAAATGTCTTGACAAGTAAAATAATACATAATCACTCAGTCTGTTCTTGATATAACAGATTTTTGCATGTTATGCGATTTTGGCTGCGTTGCTTGCAATGAGAACATCTTCGAATAACCACTTCCTCTCCTGCGGATGGAATGCATTGATTTTGAGGTTGACCGGCTAGTATGCAGCTTATCAACGATTTGACAAAAATATATTGGATCTCCTGCGGAACAACCCATAAACTTTGGTCTCTAACTAGATGAATCTCTTCAACATATGTTGTTATGAGTGTGTCATTCTTATAATACATTAAGCATAAATCTTCGTACTAGCCTCTAACATATCTAATAGTAGCTAATGCATGAGCACACAGCAATTGTTGCAAGTCAAAGCGCCTATATTAACATGTCTTTGTACTCAGATCGACCATAATATCTTCTCATTTATCTTTTACTTTAAACTCATAACGAAAAATAGGAAAAACTAAAAATGTACGAGATGTGTTATCCTCTTCTTTAACTTTATCGGTTGTTGCTTTAGTAAGGGTGTCTTCATCAAATTTTGCAGCTTCTTCTTTCCTCTCGTAAAATTAATACTACAATGTTGACAGTATCCAATCCGCTAAGGCCACAATTGGAAAAGTACGCTCATCCTTCAACAATACATTCTTACTTTTTACAATGTTAGTAGTCATACTGTCGTACTGGAAAATGAGACTTGACTCACCTATGAAACCTCATATCATTTTCTAAATAAGTCGCAGTATTATGGCATATGACTTCAATTTGTCCATGTATTTTTCAAACTTGTTGAACACATATGTTTTTGCAACAATATAATACCCCCATAAGGAAAGCATCTTTTTTACGGTCTTTCAGCTTGTATTTTGATTTGAGATTTTTTTTAATATGGTAGGAACAAAAACTGTAATTTGAGTGGAGAAATACTGTCCTTGCTCATTTAAGGATGCTATCATGTCGATTCGACATAAACACCAAATTGGACACTAGTTTAAGTACATCTCATAGTTTTAATAAAAATCACTCCTATGATGCATCATTTTCAAAGTCTTCCACCATAAATACAATATGATAAATCTAGTCATTTTCATTAAGAGCGGCGGCAATAAATATGGTCGCCCTATATACCTTTTAAAAAAATACCATCAATGGCAATCATGGGATGAATTGATGAAAGAAAACAATGCATAGAATGGCCAAGCATCATGAAGAAGTGTGTAAAATAGTCGTCCTCATCCATTTCTATGTGCGTTATTGTACTAGGGTTTATTTGTTCTAAAACATGGCAAAAATGTGGGAATAATTGAAATGACTCGAATGGATCCCCATATGCTAATGCACAAGCTTCTTCCCTGGCTAGCCAGGCCTTGCGGTAGGACATAACCACTTCAAACTCTCAATGTATGTCATCTCGATGTTTATTGAAGTGTAAACCTTACTTGAATCTTAAAACTTGTCCATCATATATTCATCGACAAATAGACTACTTGCTTGGTAGTGGCCTGGTTATATCTAATCACTTCAATTCGTTTAACAGACCAATATTCGCCATTTTCATCTATATTAGTTACTCGAATTCGCCATTTACATCCGTCAACCACACATTTTGCCTCCAACCGGTCTGATGCAAACTTGGTTATCTTAAACTAAAAATGATTCATCACTGCTATCATTCATAATGTATCTCGTAACTCTTTCTTCGAATTAAAAATCTGGCCAGCACATATGGCATCAAAAATAAAACTAGATAATGCATCTAACAACCAAGAATTCGAAGGTGGAATTGGCAACAAACAATAAGAAGTTGACGGACCTAGTATATTCGGTTGGCACCCCATTAATCCAATTCTTTGACTCAATCCATGCCCTAAGTTCGTCGTTTTATCCGTATCCTCGTTATAGTAATTTCTACCAGGGATCCTGATTATATTGAATGGAATGTCTGTGCCTTCGCCTTCCATACACAGTTAAGTATCAAAATAATTGTGTACATGGTCTTCATTGTACCGACACGGGATAGTATCCTCCGTGAAATGTATGATATTTATGATGTCTTGGTAAAAGCTTTATAGCATTTACGTAAGTCGGTGAACGATGCTAATCATGGTTGAATTGATTACTCCCCCAAGAAAAAACAAATGGTTGTACATGTACTTTCGGATTGTCAGGCTACAAATGAGGAGTATAAAATACCCCATGATTATCAACAACTATCATCTCTGTAATGACGTACAACGACTATGATTTTTAGACTTTGTAACCACAATACTGTTTACAAAATCATTTACATTAGAATCATCTACGATATCCACGTATATAACATATCCGGTCTCACTGTCTTTAAAACTTGTTTTAATATGAATAGTGAATTTCACTTGATCAATCTAAGTGTAGTCGTATATCATACATAATAATTATTGAAAACTGATATTCTTTGAAATAGGTAAGAGTCGGACCCTTCCACCACGATATTTCTCAGAACCGTCTGATAATGTAACTTATGATCATTTGTGATGAACACCAATCGATATAATCTTAGTCATCTTTGAAAAGTTACAAAATAATTTATATTTATTTAAATTTACTAAAAAATTAATTTTTGTTTAGAGAAAATTTTCAATTAATACAAACTCAAAAATAAATTAACATAAATATTTCTTAATGCAAATTTTAAATTAGTACAAATTAAAAAAAATAACTAATAAACAAAATTACTTAATGCAAAATCTAGAATTACTACAAATTCAAAAAAAAAATTTAATAAAAAGATTTACTTAATGCAAATTTAAATTACTACAAATTCAAATAAATTAATTTAAAAAATTCCTTAATACCAATTTTAAATTACTACAAATTCAAAAAAAATTACTTAATACAAATTCAAAAAAAAATTATACAAATTTAAAATTTAAAAAAGAAATTCAAAATGGTTGCTTGGGCCAAGGCCACAAGCTCTCATTTCAGTCTACAATTTTCTGGCTAATGACCTTCTAATTTATTCACCATAACTGACTTGTTTTTGTACTTTTTCGGTATTTTAACGAAAAAAATTTAACAATAAATTTAACATATATATAACTCAAATAAATTATAACATTGGCCACAATAAATGAATATGTGAATGAATAAAAATTAACCAAAAATCATTCAAAATGAAAGTATAAAAACTCACTTGTATTTTGTATTGTCATTGGAATATCTGAATCTTTTACCAATGGAAGAAGTATTGAAAGTCGGAATACTGAAAATGAGAGAATAAACTATTTTTATAATGTGAAAGAAGTGTAGAATGATGATGAGGGTAAAATTGTCAATTTATTTATTTATCTTTTAGTTTTTTTTATTCAATTTTATTATTTATAATTTTATGTAAATTTTATTATAGTAAAATTTATTGTAAACAAAATTAATTACGTCACTTGTTATTTATTATGTATATTTAAAAAAAATTAAAAAAAATTATTTATTATGTAAATTTTAATAAATTAAAAAATCAAAAATTAAAAAAATAACATAAGCACAAAAAAGGTCAGAGGCACAAGCGCTATGGCCAAGCACACGAGCCTTGGACCAAGGGCATTGTAATTAAAGTTTAGAGTTTATAATTTTTAGCGTTTAGAGTGTAGTAAAGGGGCTGTAGCAACCAAGTATATTATAGTTAAAGTTTAGGGTTTATAATTTTTTAGGGTTTAGGAGTTTTAGAGTTTAGGATTTAAAGTGTAATCGATCATAAGGGTAAAATTGTTTAAATTTATTGAAATTAGTTTATTTGGTATAATTGAATTAGAGTCGTTCATAAATATAAAATGTAGGTAAAATAAAATTATTTTTAAAGTTTTTTCATTTTGGATAACCCTTATTTCAATAGGGTTATCTTACATATTAATACTCAAATAAATTAAATCTACAAGTATGAAATATATTCGAGTTTGAAATATTTTGTTAATGTTTGCTAACTTTAAAAATTTAGAATCTATTCAAAGTAACAAAAAAAATCATTAAATTTTATAGAATAGAGTATTTTTATTTAAATACAATTATTTTAATTTGTTTAATAAATAAATTATAAACCCGATTATTTTAGTAAATTAATTTATAAACGAGGCTAATTTAAAATTTTCCAAAGCCCTTATTTCAGCCGGGGTTATTGAAAAGCGTGAATAGCCAATCCCATCAATTTTTGAGTGAAATCAGACAACTGTTTTTAGGTACAGATCTTCTACTTTGCTTATAATTCTCTGGACTTGTTAAGCAGCATCTTCAGCAACTTGTAGACAGTTTCTTTTTTCTTTTTTTATTGGTAATACAAAGGTCATTTTATTTGTATTCTAGATATGATTGATATGCTCCTTGCCTTGTGATTGTCATCTCTGTTTTTGCTTTTCTGGGTTTGTTTTGATGATGAAGATAATTTTCATGAAGGGAATTAATTTGTTTTTATTCTCACAGAATGTAATGTCTGCTGGTATGCACGATATTTATTTATATATATATATATATATATATTGGCTTTTAATTTTAATCTTTTTGTCTTTTGAAGAAGCTTTAAAGTGATAAAATATTGTAATTTTGGGCACTTCAACCAGCAATTATGCCTGCAATTTACTGTGGGTTGGGTATTTTTCGATAGTGCTTAATGCCCATGAATATTGATGTGTGACTATTGTGTCGGTGTGGATAGGTGTGGACTAGTCCATCAGCTAAATCTCGGGACTTGTTGGCTCGGTTGTGTTGCTAATTAAGGTATGCAAGAGATTACTATGCCAAGAACTTATTCTATGAAATTTTTTATTGAACTGTGAATGTATTTGTGTCTATTGGAGTTGTTATTGTACATCTGCACTGAGTATTCATTTGTCTGACAATATGAACAATTAGCACATCTTGAAAATATCACTTTTGCAATTTCTAATATGACAATTGTTGATTAATTGTAAATTGGAAGAATCATCATAATCTTGTACTGAACTGGTGTTTAGATGTGTCCTCAAAACTCTCTTGCCCTTTTGTGTTTTCTTTGCAGTCCTGAACACAATTTGGTTATTCATTTCAATGCCATTACTGTGTTTAACAAAAGTTAATATGATTTTGAGTTAATTATTAGATTCTTAATATGTCCTAATGTCACGAACTTAGAGTTGTAGTGCACCACAATATGCTAACAAGTTTGAGTTGTGTGGGCTCTTATGTTTTAGCCAAACACTGCTAGCATAAATTTTAGTTGACTAAATATCCTAGTGATGTACAAAATATGAGTTTGAGTAGGTATCAAACTCCGAAGTCCCTAGAAAGCCAGGGGTGTTGGCTTTGCACTATATAAAGAGTGCTTGGCAGCGTGTTGCTATGATCATTCATGAGTGAATGCTAGAGCAAGTTGTGTGAAACTCATTCTAGAGAGAGAAAGTTCTAAAGAGAGAAAGTCTAGGATTTTTGAAAAGGCCTTCACAAGGGTGTTGTGAGTGGTCTTATTTCCTTTTTAAAGTGATTAATAAAAAGGTTGAGGGCGTGTGGCCTTCGTAATTAACATATTGCTTGTGTTATGGGTGTTGTGTTGCTTTGCTTTGTGCTTGCGTTGCTTTGGTTGTGCTTGCTTGTGTGGCTTGTGCAGAAAATTTGTGCGGAAAGTGGAGTGCTGATCAAGGGTGTCTTGAGCATCGCGGGGTTGGCCGCATAAAAGAAAAGAGCCTCGTGACAGTTGGTATCAGAGCCGTGTTAGGCTGAAAGCCGCGCTTACTCGCAACGAACAACAACACAATGATGAGAGACACCATCAAAGACCGCTTAGATCGCGTAGAGAGAGCTATTGGGGCGTTTGCACCCGATACACCATCGTTGGCTGACCAGATTGGTGCCATAGTCTCAGAGATGCGGAATGTTGCCTCAGAGTGGGCGGCATTGAGGGGCGAGATGGGGGATCTAAGAGGGCATTATGAAAATCTTGAAAAGGATTGCCATAAGTGGATGAGCACCACGAGCGAAGATTTGATTGCTGCGAATAACGCTTTGCGAGGGCAAGTGAGAGACCTTGATGCCGAAGTGGTGGTGATGAGGAGGGCTTTAGGCAACATGCCTCAACACGCCGAAGCAGTACCCTCGAAAGTGAAAGTACCAAAGCCAAAGAGTTTTGGTGGGGCGTGAAACGCAAAGGAGTTAGAGAACTTCTTGTGGGATATGGAGCAGTATTTCAAGGCAGCCCACATTCCGGAGTCGGAA
>JAXCLQ010031611.1:0-26008 GCA_035584115.1 Cedrela odorata | reverse complement strand
TTTATAATAATATTAATATAATTAATAATTATATTTTATGATTACCATAATCATATTAAAATATAATAATAATATATTAATATTATTACATCCGCAAATTATATTTACAGTATCCCAAAATTAAATCGAAATATTTTTCACGCATGCACGTGCTAGCGCGTTAGAGCCGAAAAATATATTCTTTACAATAAAGAATCAAATTGCTACCCGATTAATATTTGTACAATATCATTCACTAGTTAACGATTATTGCATAATAGTAATAACCATCATCATCAAGTAACCGACTATGTATGTGACCCCCTAGGTTCACTGTGAATTGGACATGGGTGGACACGAACCCCTTCGTATCTCTTTGGTATAACTCTTTGCAACCAAAATTCCCAATGATCATGTGTAACCTCTAGCAAGATGCCACAACCCCCAGACACTAATGAATCCATATAGTAGTACGTACATGTAATAAAGTCCCTCTATTGTCGACTCTCGATCGAGTGCAGGTCATGGAATCGTCAAACCTCTAACTCAATCATAGGAACAAGGTTTGAATCATATACAAGAATCATGTGTCCGAAAACACCTTTTTGGAAACACGTACTCTGGCCAAAGATTTCATTTCCCATGTATGACATCCCTGCCTAGGATCTCAAGCTCTAATATCTACGCTAACAAATTCCGTCTTGATCATCACTTGTCTTCTTACACCTAAACACATTGTTAGCAAGCTTCTTTCACCAGGCGTGGTTAGCCTGGTGCAATATACACAAGTGAACAATGTGTCTCAATGCAGAGGGCAGCCATGATACCTTAGGTCAAAGGACCAGTGGTACACTAGTACGGCTATGTAACATATCGTTAACTGTGGATAATCACCCTTGTGATTCATTACGTTTGGTCATGTTCAGTAACACGTACTCCAACGTATTACTCATGTTTATGCTTTTGTGACATGAGACTCATCACCCAACTATTAATATCAAGTACTAATCCTTGGCAATATCAAACATGGCAGTCATACAATGTCATACTCCCATATGACAATAACTCAACTCAGAACTAAGTCGGATGTATTTAGATCAGACTCTGTACTCATATTTGCAACTCGTTGCAGATAGAGTCTTGACGTCATAATACATCACTGGATCTTATTCTGCATTTCATATATAATACTTATATATATACGTAACTATATATGCAAAATAATATTGATGCCATTTTATTAATCATAAACTAATTTACAATAATTTACAAAGTTATATATACATAAGGATGATATCCCTAGACCGTATGACACGATTGGTTCTAGGGTATATCTTTGACATGAGGCATGAAAATCTAAGGGTGTTACATATCGCTATCCTCTTGGTTCCGAGTCAATAGTTATCATGTGCACATGGTTTTTAAAAATGTAACAACTTAAGGATGCTCAAGCTATATCAGAAAACAACTCTTTATTCATGAAATAAATATATAAATCTTAATCATAAAATCAAAAATCAGCCATAATTTCTCTTTCTCACCTGTCATCATCCAAATTACAATTTGTAAATTTATAGTATTTAAATACCCTATTGACATTCTCAAAAAAAATTCTAATAATAATAATGATCAGAAGTCTGATACTTCCATAACCGTAATAATCATAAACTTTAATCCTTCATAACATTTCAGCACCAAATCACAATTTTTGTAAATTGTTCTCATGGTCAACATTTCCATCATTGTATAGAACACTAACCATCACAATCTTGAAAAATTAAACCAAGTTCTAAACTTAATTTACTCACATGTCATAATCCATCCACAATCTATGGATTCACTATATTCCAACACATTCATGACTTCTCCGAAAAAAGTTTCAATACCATAACATTTATAAATTTTATAAATTTATACACAATACTTAGCAGTACACACATTTTAATCTTTCTCTATTTTCTGTCACAAAATAATTTTTTTATATTCACACACCCCTATAAAGGAATCATTCATTTAAATAAAATCAACACATAAAATTTAACATCCATTCTCAAGTACCAAAACTGTAAGAACTTAACTAAAATTTCAACCTAAATTCTGGCAAAGCATCCACTAAATATTCATCCACTTCACCCTATAAATGATTCTCATATATAACCTTATCTCTGATGCAAAATTGTAACACCCCAACCAGAATTTTAACCTAAATTTCGACAGAGTATCTCTAAATATTCATCTGAATGGAACAGTGAGCTCACATACTCTATTTCCATGAGCAGTAGAAGTGTGACACCTGAAAGGAACTTCCGGGCACGCAACCGTCGTAGGGGAGCCATGGCCATCTTCATGAACCTGCAGAATAGGCTCTTAACTTGATCTGAACATGCACATATGCATGTTTCGACTTTCAAAATCATACTCTGTTCAAAATTTTGAAACAGAACAAAGATGAGATGTCTCACCTGATTATGCAATCCGGGACAGTAACAAGTTTGCTCCCTCAGGTGATTCACACATCGGAGTGATGAAGCCAGTTCCGGCTTGTTTGAGATTTACAAGCTCCAGTTTGAGCTTTAACAAGCTCACCAAGCTTTCTCCCTCTACGGTTTCCTTTTCTCTCTCTTTTATTTTAGCTCCAGTTTACAACCTGAGCTCGCTTCTCTCTTCTGTCTTTGCTTAAGTTCACAACCAATCAACCTGAGCTTGCTTCACCAAGTATTTTATGGTTGAAGAAGAAGAAGCTTTTTATTTTTCAAAAACAGAGAAAAAGGAAAAACGCTTGTTGTTTTTTTTTTTAAAAAAATCGAATGCATATCATACATATGGTCGGCTTCCTTTTCTTATACACTTAACCCTTAAGTGTTTTGATTTCAAAATCCATTTAAAATTCACCGACTGCCACATTTGATAGTTAACCGACTTGCATTCTTCAAATCATCAAAAATGAATTAAATGCAAGATGATGAGTCATTATTTTGGTCAGCTATATGCATTGGTTATTTTTAATCAAATGCAAGTATTACAATAATACACATATACATTAACACATTAATACATTATTAATATAATATATATATACAGTAATCAAATTAACATATATATACTTGTATTAAAATGAGAGAGAGAGAGACAATTACATATATATTTATATTTATATACACATATATTAATAAATATCTTATATATACATATATATCAATACTTTAACAATATATATATATATATCAATAATACATTTTAGATATTTATCATTATATTAATATAATTAATAATTCTATTTTATGATTGCTTTAATTATATTAAAATATAATACTAATATAATAATATTATTGTATCGGCAAAATCATATTTACGGTATCCCATAATTAAACCGAAATATTTTTCACACATACGCATGCTAGTGCATTAGAGCCGGAAAATATATTATTTACAATAAAGAATCAAATTGCTACATGATCAATATCTGTACAATATTATTAACAATTAATGATTATTGCATAGTCGTAATAGCCATTATCATAAAGTAACCGATTATATGTGTGACCCTTTGCGTTCATTGTGAGCTAGACATGGGTGGACACAAACTCCTTCGTATCTCTTTGGTATAACTCTTTGCAACCCAAATTCTCAATGATCATGCACAACCTTTAACAAGATGCAACAACCCCCAAACACTAATGAATCCATATAGTTGTACATACATTTAGTAAAGTCCCTCTGCTATCAACTCCCAATCAAGTGCGAATCATAAAATCGTCAAACCTTTAACTCAATCATAAGAACAGGGTCTCGAATTATATATGAGAATTATGTATCAAAAAATATCTTTTTGAAAACACATACTCTGGCTAGAGATTTCATTTCCCATGTATGACATCCTCGCCTAGGATCTTAAGCTCTAGTATCTGAGCCAGTAGATTCTGCCTTGGTCATCACCTATCCTCTTATACTTAAATACATTGCTAGCAAGCTTCTTTCACCAGGCATGTGTTGGAGATATGCCCTAAAACCAATCGTGTCATACGGTGTAGGGATATCATCCTTATGTATATATAACTTTGTAAATTATTGTAAATTAGTTTATGATTAATAAAATAGCATCTATATCATTTTTCATATACAGTTGCATGTATATATAAGTATTATGTATAAAATGCAGAATGAAATCCAGTGATGTATTAAAAAGTTAGGATTATATCTGCAAGGAGTTGTAGAAATGAGTACATAATTTAATCTGAATACATCCAAATTAGTTCCTAGTTGAGGTATTGTCATATGGGAGTATGACATTACATGACAGGCATGTTTGATGTTGCCAAGGATTAGTATTTGATACTAATAGTTGAGTGACAAGTCTCATGTCATAAGAGCATAAACATGAGTAATACGTTGGAGTGCGTGTTACTGAACGTGACCAAATGTGACGAATCACATGGGTAATTATCCACTATCAATGATACGTTACACAGCCATACTAGTGTACCACTGGTCCTTTGACCTGAGGTATCACGGCTACCCTTTGCATTGAGTCATATCGTTCACTTGTGTATATTGTACCAGGCTAGCCACGCCTGGTGAAAGAAGCTTGCTAGCAATGTGTTTAGGTGTAAGAGGACAGGTGATGACCATGACGAAATTTGCTGGCTTAGATATTAGAGCTTGAGATCCTAGTCGGGGATGTCCTACATAGGAAATAAAATCTCTGGCCAGAGTATGTGTTTTTGGAAAGGTGTTTTCGGATATATAATTCCTGTATATGATTCAAGACATTGTTCCTATGATTGAGTTAGGGGTTTGATAATTCCATGACCCGCACTCAATCGGTAGTCAACAATAGAGGGATTTTATTACATGTACGTACGATTATATGGATTCATTAGTGTCTGTGAGTTGTGGCATCTTACTAGAGGTTGCACATGATCATTGGGAACTTTGGTTGCAAAAAGTTGTATCAAAGAGATACAAAGAAGTTCGTGTCCTCCCATGTCAAGATCACAGTGAGCTTAGGGGGTCAAACACATAGTCGGTTACTTGATAATGATGGCTATTGCTACTATGCAATAATCGTTAACTAGTTAATGATATTGTAGAGATATTGATCAGGTAGCAATTTGATTTTTTTATTGTAAAGAATATATTTTTCGGCTTTGATGTGCTAGCACGTATATTCGTGAAAAATATTTTGGTTTAATTTTGGGATACCGTAAATATGATTTACGGATTAATAATATTGATATATTATTATCATATTTTAATATGATTATAGTAATCATAAAATATAATTATTAATTATATTAATATTATTATAAATATCAAATATATATTATTGATATATACATATATATATATGTAAGATATTTATTAATATACACTTATATATATAAATGTATATATATATATATATATATGTATTTCTCTCTTTCCTTTTGATATAAATATATATGTATATATGTTAATTTGATTAATATATATATTGTATTTATAGTATTATAATGTATAAATGTATTAATAATGTATTAATGCATTAATATTTGTATATATATATATATGTATTAATGAAATGCATGCATATGATAATAGATATGCATTTTGCCTACTTAAAATAATCTGACTTATCCATTTGCATTAAGTGGATTTTGATATTTATGAAATTGAGAAGTCGGTGGATTGATTATCAAAGAGAAAGCTTAAGTGTTAAGCTTGTTTATACATATATATATATATATATATACACACATACACACACAGAAACGAGTGAAGCAAGCAAAAAGAAAGAAAAAACAATTTTTCATTCTCTGTTTTTCGTTTTATCATTTCTGTGGTTTTTAAAACCAAGGCATCTTCCTCTTCTTCAACCAACAAGAGTTTGGTGAAGGAAAAAATGTGGTGTAGTGTTTTGGTTGTGAACCAAGACAGAAACCAGAAGAGAGAGGAAGAGAAAGGTTAGAGAGAGAAAGAGCTAGATGAGCTTTGTGAAGCTTAAACCGTAGCTCAAAGATTCCGATCAAGTCGAAACTAGCATCCCCAACACCGACGTGTGTGGATACCCAAGGAAGCAAGGTTGTTGTTAGTTTGGATTGCTAGGACACAGGTTCGTTTTATTCTTTGTTTTTGTTCACAAAACAGAGTATAATTGTACATTGAAATACACATGCATGCACATATAGATTGTTAGGGAGTCTGTTCCGCAAGTTTGTAACGACAATCAAGGCTCCCTTACAATGGTTGTGCACCCGAAACTTCATTTCGTGTGTCGCACTTCTGTTGCACATGGAAAACATAGCATGTTTATGCTCACTGTTCCGTTCAAGTGGTATCAGAGCTTGTGTTGATATCTGCATGCATGTGTGTTTTAATTTCAGTGTTTGGGATGTTGATGAATGTTCATATGTATATTTGATGTGGTTTTGGATGATGAATGGAGTTTGCATGGTAGTATTATGGAACACTGTATTTCGGGCAAAGAAACAGAGCATCATTTTGATACACTGTATGTTGGTTGTTTTAAAAACCGTATGGACATATATTGCATAAAGATGATAAATGATGTTCAAGGTGTCAATTTGAGTTGTTATTAGTGTAAATACCAGCATGTAATTAAGGTTGATATTTTTCAATTTGATGAACATAGACGTTGGTTTTTTTGTTTGAAGAAATTCGATAATTGATGCATGAAAATGAACCATGATGCTCAGTATGTCAATGTGTTGGTTTTGAGTATGGTTATATGCATGAAATTGGCGTCAACAAATAAAAAGAAATGGTCGAAATGATCACCAGAAATAAAATTAGTGTAAAACCAGCACGTCGGGAAAACGAAGAACATGCTAGAACAATAACGACATTTTTGCAGTTACTATTCTTGTAATGTTATTAAAAAACAAAAAGAGTAAAAAATTTTTATTTTTTTATTTTTTCTCTATTCACATATAATTACGAAATATTAAGATATTTTCATAACCATAATTTATACAAGTACTATTTTAAATAGTGAATTTTCTATTACCGAAAAATTTGATTTATTGAAATTAAATTTTTGGACTTGAAATTGTTTCAATTAAATAGAAAATTAAATATTCTGAATTAAAATTAAAATGAATAATGATTAAATTAAATTTTAATTCAACGTAGAATTAGTAGAATTCTAGTGGGAGTATCGATATGAACATAAAAATCAACAAATTGATATTGTATCAATTAAAAATCTCTCAAATAAATTAATTGTTAATTTATTTAATTTATTCAATTAGTAATATGTTGAATTTGAAATTAATATCATTGGATGATATGTAATTTAAATTCCATTACTGAATAATATAAAATAAATATTTATACATATTGATGTATACATTAAATGAGACCTAAAATTAAAATCTCCTTTTTTAAAATATTAGGTTTAATCCTTCCAATGTAGTTGAATAGGTTGTGGACATCTTAGATGGGGTAACCCAATATCTATTAGGTAAGTGTCCTCACGGGGTGTCGTAGTCTATTTGACCTGTTTCTTGATTAGGGGGTCTTTGGCCTCTAATATCTGTTAGGTGAGAGGTTCGATTCCCACTCCTATTCAAGAAAAGGCGTTGGGTTTAGCATAACTAAGTTGAGGCACTAATATCTGTTAATTGAGGTGTCTCTTCTCAGAGAAAGATTGATCATGTCTTGTAAAGAGTTATAATTAGAAATGAGTTTCTGACTTATTGGGCTTGCTTGACCAATATCTGTTAGTTAAGGTCTTGTAAGTTTGATAAGAATATGATCACCCATGAAAACCTGTAAAAGGTTACAGTTTTCTCATTAAAGGAGTGTGAGATATAATTAAAGTAGTGGGAAAACTATTTAGTTTAAAGTGCATAACTGAATAGTATGATATATACTGTAATACATTCTGATGTATTTTTATTTTATGCAAATCTCTTTTCTAGTAAAATAATGAGTAACCCTATTCTCAAAATCCTTGATACCCACAGACTTATTGGATCTAATTTCAAGGTCTGGTATCGGAAACTCAAAATTGTTTTAGATTCTAAGAGAATTAGCTATGTTCTTCAAGCACCTATGCCTTTATCCTATCCAGGAGAGGCTACACCAGAGGAGAGAGATACCTTCCAGAGATAGAGGGATGATGATCTCAAAGTTAGATCGTATATGTTGACATCTATGAGTGATGACTTGCAGATTCAACATGAGAGCATGGTGGATGCCTCAGTGATCTATCGCTCTTTACTGGATTTGTTTAGGGAGAGTTCTAATTATAAGCGGTGCGAGTTGTCCACTGCTTTATTTGGTATGAGGCTCAGTCCGGGAGTGCCTCCGGAGTCTCATGTTATAAAGATGATTAACCTCATAGGTCAGCTGGCCTCTTTGGGGTTTTCTATGGACTTCAAATTGCAGACGGATTTGATTCTCCAGTCGCTCCCGTCTAGCTTTGACCAGTTTGTTACCAATTATCATATGAAAAAATTGGAGCATACTCTTCCTAAACTTATGAATGAAATTATTTCATATCATAAGAGAGTCTCAAAGGGTAAGGGAAAGGAGACTGTTCTTGCCGCGGTTTCTTAAGGTAAGAAATCAAAGAAAAATGGCAAGAAGACCTCTGAGGTTAGACCCAAAGGAGGATTCTCCAAGAAAAAGAAGAAGGACAAGGGCAAACGAGTTGTCGTTAGTCAAGCCAATGATGAGTGTCATCATTGTAAGAAGATAGGGTATTGGAAGAGGAACTATCCTCTTTATTTTAAGAGTTTGAGACAGAAAAGGGAGCAAGGTATGCTTTCTTGTCATGTTATAAAAACTAAATTAAATGTTAGTTTAGATTTAAATAGTTGAATAATTGATTCAGCTGCCACTTCTCATATTTGTATGTCATTACAGGACCTTCACAGTAAGTAGTTGCTGGAGGAGGGTGCAGTAACACTGAAGATGGCAAATGGAGCAACAGTTGCTACCACTTGCTCAGGGACTTTCTGCCTTCTGGTCAAGTTTTTTTATTGTACAAAATTATGTATTTTAATACTGCTAATAGAAACATTTTATCTGTCCATCAAATATGTAAACAGGGTTACATTTTTATGTGTGATGGGTGTAAATGTTGTATATATTGATTGGCAGTGGCTAGAATGTAAATGGTTTATATGTTCTTGAGACTGATGAAATTAACATGACTAATACTATTAATAAGAAACGATCTAGAAATGAACTTAATTCAAAACTTATATGGCATCACAGATTTGGTCATATTAGAGATAAAAGGATCATGAAGATGGGTAGACATGGACTGATAAGTCCATTAGGTTCTGAACTCTACCCAACTTAGGAATCTTGTCTTCAAAGTAAAATGACTGAATCGCCCTTTGTTGGATAAGGGGAAAGAGTTAGTGAAGTTCTTGAATTGATACATACTGATATGTGGTCTATTTAGTGAAATGGTCAGAGGAGGTTTCTCATACTTCATAACCTTTACTCATGATCACTCACGGTATGGTTATGTGTACTTATTAAAGTACAAATCTGAATCTTTTAAAAAGTTCAAAGAGTTCAGAGCTGAAGGAAAGAAACAAACAGGAAAGAGTATTAAGACTTTACGATCTGATCGTAGAGGTGAATATTTAAGTACTAAATTTCTAGAATTTTTTAAAATTTATGGTATACTTTTTCAGCTTATACCTCCTTATACACCACAGCATAATGGTGTATCAGAAAGGAGAAATCGTACTTTATTAGATAAGATACGATCCATGATGATCTTCACAGATTTACCTGTCTATCTTTGGGGATATGCCCTTTATACCGCAATGTACATCTTGAACAGAACTCCATCGAAAGTAGTTCCTAAAACACCGTATGAGATATGGTATGGGAAGATTCCAAGTTTCAATTATATGAAACGTTGGGGATGTCCAGCTTATGTTAAAGTAGTTAACACTGGGAAGCTGGATGCTAAGTCTAAGAGAGGTCGATTTATTAGATATCCTAAAGATAGTTTAGGATATTATTTCTACTTTCATGTTGATCCAAAAATTTTGATCAGTAAACATGTTAAGTTCCTCGAGAATGAGTTCAATGAGGACGGTAGTATTGGTAAAGAGATTGAGCTTTTAGAAGAGTCTGGAAAGCTTAATGATGAACAACCTCAGATGGATGGGCCTGTTGATGTAGATGAACCAGTTCATGTTAATGAACCAGTTCGATCTGATCCTCAGTCCTCTGTAGATCAAACTCTTCGTAGATCTACTAGGATATCACGCTCTCCTCAAAGATATTATTTTCTTTCAGAAAATGATTTTGAATCATTTATGATAGGGGAAGATGTCCAGAGGGAAGACCCTAGAACCTATGAAGAAGCGATATTAGATGTCGATTCTAGAAGATGGTTGGAGGCCATGAAATCCGAGATGGAATCCATGTATGCTAATCAGGTGTGGTCAATTGTTGATCTACCAGAAGGAATTGTTCTTATTGGTTGTAAATGGGTTTACAAACGAAAATTAGGCAAAGATGGAAAGGTAAAGACTTTTAAAGCTAGGCTAGTGGCAAAGGGTTATAATCAGAAACAAGGTATTGATTTCGATGAAACCTTTTCACCTATGGCCATGCTTAAATCCATTCGGATATTACTTACTATTGCAGCTTATTATGACTATGAGATATGGCAGATGGTTGTGAAGACAACCTTCCTAGACCATATACATGCAACAACCAGTTGGGTTTGTTGCATCTGATGATAGTCATATGGTATATAAGTTACATAGATCTATTTATCGATTGAAACAAGCTTCTAGAAGTTGGAACATACGATTCGATGATGCAGTCAAATCGTTTGGCTTCATTAAGAATATTGATGAACCTTGTGTCTACAGAAAAGAGAATAACAGTGCCATCATATTCCTTGTATTATATGTAGATGACATACTACTCATAGGAAACGACGTGGGCATGTTATCTGATGCTAAATTGTGGTTATCTAATGTTTTCTCCATGAAAGATCTCGGAGAAGCGACCTTCATTTTGGGTATTCGAATCTATAGAGATAGAGCGAAACGAATGATAGGTCTTTCCCAGAGTCTGTACATAGATAGAGTACCGAAGAGGTTCAGTATGGATGACTCTAAGAAAGGGTTCTTACCTTGCAGTCATGGTGTCCATCTCTCTCGAGAAATAGGACCTAAGATTGAGGCTGAGCATGTGCGTATGCAGAAGATTCCTTATGCTTCGACAATAGGTAGTCTTATGTACACTATGCTATGTACTAGACCTGATATAGTGTATGCTGTGAGTATTACGAGTCGATATTAGGCTAATCCAGGAGAAGAACATTGGACTACGGACAAATGAGTCTTAAAGTACTTGAGAAAAACTAAAGACTTGGTTTTGACTTATGGGGGAGGTAATGAGTTAAAACTTGAGGGTTACACAGATTCTATTTTCCAATCAGATGTAGATGATAGAAAGTCTATCTCTGCATTTGTCTTCATATGTAATGGAAGAGCTGTATGTTGGAAGAGTTCTAAACAGACTACCACAGTTGACTCCACTACAGAAGCTGAGTATGTCGCTGCTTCTGAAGCTGAGAAAGAGGCTGTCTGGATCCGTAAGTTTGTTATAGAACTCTGAGTTGTTCCTTCCATAATTGACCTAATAGCTTTGTACTGTGACAATAATGGAGCTAGAGCTCAGGCTAAAGAACCAAGGTTTCACCAGAAGTCTAACATATTCAGAGGAAATATCACTTGATTAGAGAGTTTATATCAGATAAACAGATCTCTGTGCATAAAACGCCAACTGTGGATAACGTGGCGGACCCGCTGACTAAGCCGATAACACAGCAGCAACTAGATCACCACCTAGAAAGGATGGGTATTGGATACCATGGTGATTGGCTCTGGTGCAAGTAGTAGTTTGTTAGAGATATACCATAGAACCAATCGTGTCATACGGTCTAGGGATATCATCCTTATGTATATATAACTTTGTAAATTATTGTAAATTAGTTTATGATTAATAAAATGACATCTATATCATTTTACATATACAGTTGCGTGTATATATAAATATTATATATAAAATGCAGAATGAGATCCAGTGATGTATTATAACGTCAAGATTCTATCTACAAGGAGTTATAGATATGACTACAGAGTCTAATCTGAATACATCTAAATTAGTTCCCAGTTGAGGTATTGTCATATGGGAGTATGACATTGCATGATTGGCATGTCTGATATTGCCAAGGATTAGTATTTGATACTAATAGTTGGGTGACGAGTCTCATGTCACAAAAGCATAAACATGAGTAATATGTCAGAGTGCGTGTTACTGAACGTGACCAAACGTGACGAATCACATGAGTGATTATCCACTGTCAATGATATGTTACACAGCCGTACTAGTGTACCACTGATCCTTTAACCTGAGGTATCACGGCTACCCTCTGCATTAAGGCACATCGTTTACTTGTGTATATTGCACCGAGCTAGCCATGCTTGGTGAAAGAAACTTGCTGGCAATGTGTTTAGATGTAAGAGGACAGGTGATGACCAAGACGAAATTTGCTGGCTTAGATATTAGAGCTTGAGATCCTAGATAAGGATGTCATACATGGGAAATGAAATCTCTGGCTAGAGTACGTGTTTCCGGAAATGTATTTTCGGATACATGATTCTTGTATATAATTTGAGACTTTGTTCCTATGAATGAGTTAGAGGTTTGATGATTCCATGACCCGCACTCGATCGGGAGTCAAACAGTAGAGGGACTTTATTACATGTACGTACGACTATATGGATTCATTAATGTCTAGTGGTTATGGCATCTTGCTAGAGGTTGCACATGATCATTGGGAACTTTAGTTGCAAAGAGTTGTACCGAAGAGATACAAAGAAGTTCGTGTCCACCCATGTCTAGTTCATAGTGAACCTAGAGGGTTACACACATAGTCGGTTACTTAATAATGATGGCTATTGCTGTTATGCAATAATCGTTAACTAGATAATGATATTGTACAGATATTGATCGGGTAGCAATTTAAATCTTTATTATAAAGAATATATTTTTCAGCTCTAACGCACTAGCACGCGTATGAGTGAAAAATATTTTTGTTTAATTTTGGGATACAGTAAATATGATTTACGGATGTAATAATATTGATATATTATTATTATATTTTAATATGATTATAGTAATCATAAAATATAATTATTAATTATATTAATATTATTATAAATATCTAATATATATTATTGATATATATGTAAGATATTTATTAATATACATGTATATATATAAGTGTATTTCTCTCTTTCTTTTTGATATAAATATATATATGTAGAGAATTTTATCTAAAACTTAATATTTTATTCATTTATTTATTTATTTTACTTTATTATATACATATATATAAACTTAGGCTTAGGCTTAGGCCTAAATAATTGGGCGTAAACACAACTAATTGGCTTGGGCCTAACTAATTAAATTGAGCCAAATATATGTTTATTTTTTATATTATATTCTTGGCCCATTTAGTTTTATTTTATTCCATAATCTAAAATTTCAAAAATGACCTTATTAACAATAAAATTTCCATTTCTACCTTTCATGTCTACTACATTTTCTAAACTTACAAAAATACTCTTATACATTTACTTTATATCTTTGCTTAATAATTATGAATTCTATAAAGGAAATTGCGGGTGTTACAATTCCGCCCTTCTTACAAAATTTTTGACCTAGAAATTTAATAAGAATTCTCTTCTTCATTGAAAAAGCTGAAGATATTTTTCTCTAATTTCTGCTTCTCGTTCCCATGTGGTTTCCTCTACATCGTGATTTCACCAAATCAATTTCACTAAGGGGATCTTCCTAGAACGTAATTGCTGATCTTATGGTCCAGAATCTGAACAGAAACCTCTTTAAAGTCAAATTTTCTCTAACCTGAAGTGGTTCATAACTCAACATATGTGTAGGATTAGCAATGTACTTATGCAGCATTGATACATGAAATGCAGTATACACTCTAGACAAAGATGGTAAAAAGGCAAGTCGATAAGCCACATTCCCTACTCTTTCTAGAATCTCAAACGGACCATTAAATCTAAGGCTTAACTTCTATTTCTTACCAAATCTCATAACCCCTTTCATCAGACCCACTTTGAGAAATACCTTTTCTTCGATAACAAATTCTAAAGGTTTTCTTCGAATATCAGTATAACTCTGTTGTCTACTCTGAGCAGTTTTCATTCTTTCTTTTATTTTCTCGACCACTTCACGTGTTTGTTGAATGATTTTTGGCTCTAAAACTTTCCTTTCTCCAACCTTATCCTAATAAAGCGGCGATCTACACTTCCTTCCATACAGTGCTTCATATAGAGCTATGCCAATAGTGAATTGAAAACTGTTGTTATATGCAAATTCCTCTAATGGTATATATTCATCCCAGCTACCCTTGAAATCCAACATGCATGCTCACAAAATATGTTCTAAAATCTAAATAGTTCTCTCCGATTGTCTGTCAGTTTGGGGGTGAAAAACCATACTAAAGTTTAATTTGTTACCCATAGCCATATGTAAACTTCTCTAAAATTTAGAGGTAAATCGTGGATATCTATCTGAAACACTAAAAATAGGCACCTCATTCAATCTGACAATTTCTTTAACATATAATTGTGCATATCTGTCCATCAAATAAATGGTACACACAGGACGGAAATGTGCCAATTTCGTCAACCTATCCATAATTACTCATATTGTGTTGTAATCCTTAGGAGTTCTTGGTAATCCCCACAACAAAATCCATAACTATACGTTCCCATTTCCACTCTGGCACCATTAATGGCCTTAACAAAACCTGATGGTCTCTAATGTTCCACTTTGACTTGTTGACAAGTCAGACACTACTCTATAAATCGTGCAACATCAAGTTTCATCATGGACCACTAAAATCTAGTGTGAAGATTCCTATACATTTTTGTGCTACTTGGATGAATAGTATACTAAGAGTTATGGGCTTTATTCAGAATTTTATGCTGTAGGTCATTATCCCTAGGTAAACAAAGTCTTTCTTTAAAATACAATGCCCCATCCTCAGCTATTGCAAACCCCTTTCTTCAACCTCTTAAAACTTCTTCCGAGACCTTCTTCAAGTATTGATCCGTTTTTTGAGCATCCATAATTTTTTGGATCAATGTTGGTTGCACTGTCAATTGGGCCATATATGAGTTATCAGCCTTTCTTAATACTTCAATTTGACTTCTAACAAGGTTTAACAAAATTTGCCTCTGAGTGGTTATAAGCATGGCTAACTATCCCGAAGATTTCCGACCTAAGGCATCAGCTACTACATTTGCTTTTCCAAGATGATAATTAATTGTACAATCATAGTCCTTCACTAATTCCAACCATCTCCTTTGCCTCAAGTTCAACTCTTTTTAAGTAAGCAAGTACTTCAAGCTTTTATGGTCTGTAAAAATTTGGCATGTTTTCCCATTCATATCCTCCACTACTAGATGGAATTGTCAAAACCGTTACTGTCAACAAACAACTCTTAAGCTTCTGAAAACTTCTTTCACATTCCTAACTCCATAAAAGTTTTGTATCTTTTCGAGTTAGCTTTGTTAAAGGTGAAGCCAACCTAACAAAACCTTCCATAAATCTTCAGTAATATCTTGCTAAACCTAAGAAACTCTTTACTTCCGTGACTATTGAGGGTCACTCCCAATTAACTATTGCTTCAACTTTAGCCGGATCAATAGATATCCCATCCTTGTTTACAACATACCCCAAAAAAACTACTTATTTTTGCCATAACTCACATTTTTTAAACTTTAAATACAACTTCTTTTCCCTAAGGGTTTGAAGCACTATCCTTAAATGTTCCTTATGGTCTTCATCACTCTTCAAATACACCAATATATCATCAATAAATAAAATCACAAATTGATCCAAATATGGCTGAAGCACCCTATTCGTCAACCCAAAAGGCATCACCAAAAATTCATAATGCTCATACCAAGTATGAAAAGTAGTCTTTGATACTTCCTCATTCTTGACTTTAATCTGGTAATATCCTGACCTCAAATTAATTTTGGAAAATACACTCGCTCCCTGTAACTTGTCAAACAAATCACCAATCCAAGGCAAATGATACTTATTCTTTATTGTGGCATGATTCAATCTCTTATAATCGATACACAATTTTAGGGTGCCATCTTTTTTCTTAACAGATAACACCGGAGCACCCCAAGGTGAAATACTGGAGAGTATAAAACCCTTATCTAACAATTCCTATAGTTGACTCTTTAATTCTCTTAATTCCACAGGCGCCATTCTATAAGGTGCTATAGAAATGGGCGATGTACCCAGTGCTAACTCAATACCAAACTCAATCTCCATTTTAGGAGGTAACTCGGGCAAATCCTCTGGAAATACATCTCAAAATTCTGAGACTACAGGGATATCCTCCATAAACATTTTAGTCTCACATCTCTTAACTATATAAGCTAAGAAACCTTCACACCCTTTTTCTAATAACTTTGTAGCCTTAATTGCATTTATCAACCCTTGACTTACCATTGATCATCTCCCCACAAAACTAATTTATAGTTGACCCGGAATATTAAATACTGCTTTCTTAGTAAAATAGTTTACTACCGCATGATAGGCGGCTAGCCAATCCATTCCTAAAATAACATCAAAGTCACAAATCTCTAAGGGAAATAAATCTATAATAAATTTCCGCTCCCCTATACTAATTTTAAGGGCTTCGTAAACTTGTTGTATCATTATACTTTCACCTATAGATATGGCTATAAACATCACATACTTTAAAGATTCAGGAGGTTTATCAGAAAAACAACCAAATGCACTTGACACAAAGGAATGGGTAACACCAAGATCAAACAATACTTTAGCTTTTTTATTAAAAGAGTCAGTGCACCTGTTGCCGCTTCGTTCGATGCTTGTGCATCCTACTTGGTGAGAGCATACACACATCCCAGTACCTTCTGCTTCTTGTTCTAGTTTTTTACTCCACTTTCTCTAATGTCCACTCATCTATTCGGACAGTCTTTAATTATATGCCCTTGCTTCCAGCAACCAAAGCAAGCTCCTAACACCAGATGGCAAATTCCAAGATGGAATTTCCCATAAGATTTACAAGGAGTATGCATCCTCTGTGTTGCTTGCTTGTTACTGCCCATATCTCTAAAATTAACTTCTCTCGGAACAGGTTTACCTCTACTACCTCGTTAAAATAGAGGCTTTTGTGTTCTACTACTACTACCCCCTTACCTCACATCTCCATTCTCCCTAATGTACTGTTCTTGAGATTTTTGAGACTCCGCCAAATCCTTTCTATAATAATTGCTCAGTCTATCAATTCTGCATACACTTTTAATTTCAGGATAGACAACCACGACTTGATTCTAGACGAAACCACCCTTCGAGGAAACGCCTACATTTACTTTGCTTATTTGCAACTAAGGTTGTAGCAAATTGTGACAAAGCTATAAATTCTGCCTCGTATTCCATCACCAATTTATCTTCCTGCATCAATCTTAGGAATTCTGCCTTGATATTATCTCTGACCAGTTGTGGAAAATACTTTTCTAAGAAAGCTTCCTTAAATAATTCCCATATAATAGGTCTCCCTTCCAATCAAGTTCTCAACAGTCTAGCTTTGGACTCCCACCAGTGATCTACTTTTGCTTGTAATATAAACGAAGTAAACGCTACTTTTTGCTCCTTACTACAACCGAGAGTTGTAAATATTTTCTCCATTTGCTTAATCCATACTTCCGCCACCATTGGATTTAGGCTTCCTCTAAATATCAATGAATCCAACTTCTTAAATTGGTCCAAAGTCACTACCCTATTATTATGCTCCTCGCCATTAGGTCAAATCCCACTTCCTTCAATTCTTAGGGTACCACTGCCTCAAGAAATACCCTCAATCAATTTATTTTGTTGTTCCACCATCCTCATCATCATGTTAATGATAGGATTCTCATCTCCAGCATCTCTCACAGGCTCCCCCACTTTATTAACATTCCGAGGGGCCCTTAGTTCATTATACAAATCCTGTATAGTTCAATTTACAAAAGTTATTATGCATACAAGTCTATACATATTACTTAGCTAACCTACAATAAATATATCCAAAAATTTCAAATAAAAAAAAAACTCCAAATACGCCTAATACTATCGCTTGCGTACTTGGTCACCCTTATGTGTTATTATCTGAAAAGTAAAATTTTTACAATAAACAGTAAGATATAATCTCGTAAGCAAATCATACATGTTTTTAATGTCGATGTAATAAAGAATATAAAGGTTTAAACAATCAAAGCATTTTCAAACTTTTCTAAATCACATTGAATTTATTCATAATACGAACACATTCAAAACGGCTTAGTTAGTTAGCGTCGCTTGCACCTACAGTGACCCGGATTCAGAATGTAATTACGTGTTCTACATGTAGTGGTCATTCTCATGTCCTTATAACATAAATGTGCACAACGCGTTAAACATAATTCTTACTAGTCTACAAGCCTCGCATTTAACATGAGACTCGACTAGGTCAGAATAGCATACCTAATGACTAAGCTATAAAATACATTGTTATTCAAATATTTTACACATAGAATATTTTATATTTATTTTCTAAATGCGATATCGGTGTACAACATTTAATTTCACAAATTTTCAACTTTCATTTCATAAAACCATATCGGTATACCAATATATTAAAATCACATTTTCTTTATAACATCAGATATCGCATAATTTTAAAACATCAAAATGCATGCACGATTAACTTACATTTGTTCTTACTTTCCCCGAATATGTTCTTATATTAATGTTGCGTACCTAAAGTAAATTAACAAAATCTATTTCAGTTACACATTTATTATAACATCTCCAAATCCAGGGTGTTATCGGCAGGCAATAGGTCCGTCCTATCACCCTAAGCTTTACACAACATGTTCACTTGCATTCATAAATCATACTCATATCAAGGCATCATATCACCACTACTAATACATATAAATATACACAATCCCAAATGATACCATGTATTACAAAATAACACCGACTATACACCTGTCAGTTTATAGACATGCTATCTTAGCAATATATGTTACATAACATAAAAAATACAAAGTAAAACAACTAATCTCTATGTGAGATAGACTCGACACAGTGGTGACTGCAATTGATGACTTCTCCTCTACATTGTGTCTCCAAGTCGCTTTATATATATACTCACCAAGCTATCAGATCCTACAAAACTAAATAAAAAGGGAGGGGGATGAGTCCTACTTGATTTAGTGAGTGGATGTACACACTAGATCATGTCTTATATTTAAATTTATATTCATAGATTAACATTAACCACATAATATCATATAACCATTCTTACATGCATAAGAGTATTTCACATCGTAGCATATATCATACATTTCACATCATTTCACAATATGCCAGTGTTTAAGGGCATTACATATCGCCGTTCCCACAAACATCCAAATAAATACACCAATGCCTTGGGGTGTTACATATCGCCATCCCCCTTGACACTAAGAAATACCAGTGCTTAAGGGCGTTACGTATCACCGTCCCCCCAAACATGGAAATAACCTGCAGGTACTATTGGGGCATTACGTATCGCCATCCTCTTGTCACAACACAATCATCTCATACAAACAATTTACAAGATTCAACATCTCAATCTTTCATTTTGTATCATCACGTGATATATTCATAAGTATATATATATATATATATTGGTAACAATCATCACTTGCATCTGTGTCCTATGTATAGACATAAACAAATCATCACTTATCACTACTATTTATTATTATATAGCATAATCATCTAGGTGCATCTCAACACAATTTAGTATGATTTAAACTACATGTACATCATATATGATTTCAATACTCATTTCAAGTACAAACTTACAAAAATACACAAACAATCACCCACTCACCGTAGTAACTATGGTGCACTCATACTACTGCAAAGTCGGTGGACGGTCGGCTTGACGATCTACAACATATATATATATATATATATTACTATAGTAGATTCATTTTTTTAACTAACAGATACATAAATATGTTATGCATGAAACCTAACCATCCTTTCACAAGACTAAACTGAACTTGCCCACCTTGGTCACCTGCACAATACATTATAGACCTCAGTGAATTCCAAAGTTGTAGTACGTTTAAATAGGTAAGGTAATTTATTCTAAACTTCCTAAGACACATTCTATTACGTGTCCAATTTTTATCGCTTCTTGCAGATTCATATTTCGAGTTCGAACGCCTAAGTTATAGCGGTTTTTTGCTACCCTACTAGCGTAATTAGCTATAAACTGTCGATAGGATGACTCGGTTGTAACATTAAATTGTAATGACTCGCTCAATCTCTTAACATAATTTTTGGCTATGTCATGGCTCTATGTGTCTAGTTTATGTAATATTTTATAGTTTGTCAATCCGAGGTCTAGAACTCCCAGAATCCCCATTTTATAGTACCCTACGCAGAAATTTCTACAGCCTACACTCATGCTTTTCGCTCGCGATACACCTTGTTTGGCACTCCGCTCATGTGCGCTACCCTAAATATGTTTTATGACACTCCTATATATCAATTTTATTAACTCAAATCATCATTCGCTTGAACACACAACTGGGACCTACTAACGTCGCAAATTTGTGTTCCCGACTTTTTGGCAATATCTCACCACTTGCATCAACACTTCGCAAGCTCATCGACTACATTTTTTTTTTGCATTATATTTTCACAATATAACCACAATTATGCATATTCACATACTGCCACCATCTACCTTATGCATATCAGATCATTTTAACAACATAAATCCCACAACACAACACAATTTTTTATGCACAATATTAACTAATGCATGCCTTATCATAAATTTAACATTCAGTTTCTATGTATGTCACTCAAGCTTACTGTTATGACTTCTTTCTTGCTGGTTTGTTTGCCTCTTAGCACTGCCCTTTTCTTAGCCAAGCTTGTTTCTCACTAGTTTCATCAAATTTTCTTATCAAGCATTGCCACTCACCCTAAACCAATCACCTAAAACAGGTTTAATTCGGCCACAACCACAATTTCATAATCCCAACACAATTTTTTTACTCACACACACAGCAACAACTTCATAATTTAGTAACCATACTCACCTTTCTTCCTCAACCAAAATTCAGTCACTTCTTCACTTTCCTATTTCAATTTGCTAACTCACTTTCTCTCTCTCTCTCTCGGTCTTCCTCTTATTAGCCTTCAATTTGGCCAAACCTTGCATTAATTGAACACCTCCTCTTCCCTTCTAACTAACCTTTCATTTAACTGGCCAAAACAATTGTTACTCGGACAAATAATGATCCGTGCATGCAACTCTCGGATTCTCTCTTTAACTTCCTCTCCCAATTCGGTTTTGCTTTATGTGATTTTAGCTTCCAAATGCAATTGAATTCAATTGATCGACAATGCATTGTTTTGATTTTTTTTATAGCTTAAAGATTCATTTCTATATATGTCACATACGGTACAAACATTTCATAAATATCTACATGCATTTTATTTAGGTACTTACACTTATACCTTATATATATATATATATATATTTTGGCATTAACTTAACTTTTATTCATATATGCCAGACAACAATATACATATACATATATGTATTATTATTAATTTAAGTATCATATATATCTATATATATATATATATATTAATACATACGATATATATACACAATTTATATATGTATTATTTCACAATCAATAATATTACTTATATCTTCCACTGTCATATGCGTGGATTATGTATTCTTATTTTGTCTAATTATGCGATCATGACATTTATACTCGTCGTTACGTTCCTATAACATCCACATTTTCCGAACTCGACACTTTATGAATTCTTAACATACATTTATCATCATATTCACTTTATTCCATTATTTCATATATACCTATACTTACATATACATAAATATGTATATTACAACAATTTTTGAAAAACACTTTTGGCGGAAAATTTTTTAAACTAGTTAATAATGCCGTTTTCCGCCAATTATTTTTATGACTACCTCGACATTATCAAATTTCAAACACTCCCAATTATTTTACACAAACTCAACCTACCGAAAATCACCTAAATTCAACTCTACTTCCCCAATTCACCATTCCAATCCACAAATAATAATTTAAGCTATGATAATAGCATATTATACATTATTTTTATTTAATTTCCCACCAATTTACACCATTATTATAAACATAACATACACATATTTCTAATACTTTATAACCACTAATTCTACTTATTATTTAAAATACTATATAACATTAACACAATACCATTTCTAATTTTCACACTTCAATTTAACATTAATAATATCAATTTTATCCCTCTCTAATTTCCTATTACAATTTAGTATTAATAATATTAATTTGTCCATATCTAATTTCCTACTACAATTAGGCATTAAAACATGAATTTGCTTATCTTTAATTTCTACTACAATTAGACACATGACATACACATGTTCTAATTTCCACCAATTTTCACCATTATCACAACATGATAAATAAACTTCACCAATTTTCACATTATAACTACATGATAATAAAACTCTTACCAATTTCAATTTTCCACCCATGATACTCATTTTAAACACATATGGAACATTATTCATATTGAATTCTCTAAATTACAAGTTAAAACTAATAATATAAATTCTAATAATATAATTTACAAGCATAATCTAAACTTAGTAACCATAAAGTCATAAATTCCAAATCAATAACATTTGAAAAACTCACCAAATGAATAAAGCTCATTTTCTTCTTCCTTCTTTCTCTTCCTTTCCTTCTCTTTTCTCACTTCTCTAAATTGCCTTCTTCTCACCCGTAACTGCCTTCTTTTCCCTTTCAATTTTGAAAAGTCAAAAACTAATTTTCTAACTAATAAAACACATGGATGGCTTGGATGACTCTAACAAATCCAATGACCCTCATTTTTTCACCCAATTTCTATCAAATATTAATTAATTATAATTTCTCAATGGCCCTTATTTTTTCACCCAATTTCTATCAAATATTAATTAATTATAATTTCTTAAAACACATGGATGGCTTGGATTAATCTAACAAATCCAAGGGCTATCCTTTTGCTACCCCATTTTCCACTAACTTAGCCTTTATATTCATCATTATATAGCTTACAAAATAACCTAGAATTGCGCCAAGTGAATGGTTTAAATTAAAGCAAATGGATGGTTAGGATTGTGTAGAGAATTTTTGCCAAAACTTAATGTTTTATTCATTTATTTATTTATTTTACTTTATTATATACATATATATATAAACTTGGGCTTGGGCTTGGGCTTAAGCTTAAATAATTGGACTTAAACATAACTAATTGGGCTTGGGTCTAACTCATTAAATTGGGCCCAATATATATTTATGTATATATTATATTCTTGGCCCACTTAATTTTTTTAATCTATAATCTAAAATTCTAAAAATGACCTTGTTAACAGTAAAATTCCTATTTCTACCATTCATGTCTACTACATTTTTCAAACTTACTTAAATACCCTCATACCTTTACTTTATATCATTGCTTAATAATTATGATTTTTGTAAAGAAAATTGAGGGTGTTACAGCAATACCTCAGTCCTCTATCAATTACTTGGAAAGGGGAAAAATATAAAATGAATGAGATTATAAATTTCAGTGAGTAGACCTGTTAAAACGTTTTAATAAAATCATTATATAATTTTTTTAATTTTTTTTAATATACAAGAGCAATGAGGATAAAATCAATGTTACCCTTTTTAAGCCAATATTTTATCTCCAATAACTATATAAACAAATACCATGTAGATGAAAAGTTTTTATCATAATTAAAAAAAAAATTTCATAGAATCATGTAAAACAATTTCATAATAACCAATCCATGCATTATGTCTTAGGCGCCCCTTATTGCCGTATATAATTTCTATCTATAAACTAATCGTGAAAATCCATAAAAAGATAGCATACTAGTAGTTGGCCCTAAAGGCCTATAACATAATAAACACACCCCAAAGGCATATGTGTAGCATGATGCGCCCCTAAAAGGCTAATGTATTGATTATGGACTCTGGAGGTAGCTCCCGCCAAGAAGGCGTAGCACGCGGCTCCCAAATCCAACAAACAAAATTAGGGACTCTGAAGGTGGCTCTCACTACGAAGGTGTAGTATGTAGCTCTCATATTCCAATCATGAACATACTCTTATACACTAGGTTCGGTGGAGCCAAAATCATATAATGCCATACATATACATCTCATCCAAAAATATGTTCTTGTAAACCATATTATTAAATCACAAGACTTATTAACAATTATATACTTGCTTAAAATAGAATTGAGAATATTTTCATACTTGAAAATCATAAATCTTGTTCATATCCATAAAATGCTTTCATCTTATAACAATATATACATGTAAAGAAATGATCCAAGGTTCATATACATAATTAATTAAAATATGTTACATAAATTTTCTACTTACAAAGGTCATCGAATTTTTATATTTCACGATCCATGTTGTCTAGTTTTTCTCGCATGCGAGGTGTATATACAAGATCTATAGATATATATATATATATATATATTAGTTAATAATTATCTTTCACATTATAAAATGCATTCTCTTTTTCATTTAAAATCCCCCCCTTTTTTTCTGTCTTCTTCTTTCTATTACTCAATTCTTTTCCATTACTTTTCGTACATTCCTCAAATATCATCAAAGATCATTAATTAACCTCACATTCATACGCCATGATAATCCATAATCATCAATCATCCATCACAACAAATTTCTTGAAATATTAAAGTTTAGCATGAAGTCCATATTGATATCCTAAATTAGAAAAATTATAACTTTATTTTGGTAACTTATTTTGAGGTGATTCTGGCTGGAGAAGTTTCAAAAACAAGTCTAATTTGAGGGAAAAATAATTAATTTAAACATCAAGAACAAAATCCTAAAGATTAGTTTAAATTTCTGAGCTTATGATGTAATAGAGATTCTAGCAGATCAACCTATTTCAAAAATTCATAACTATTTTTATACTTATCAGATTAAGGTGATTCAAAGATCAAAATTCTCCTTTAGATGTCTAGTTGGTTGAAACAAAAACAGAAAAATACAACCCATCAACCTCAAACCCAGAAATATAAAATCAGACTTCAGTTTACCAAGCTTAATTCCTTTGTTTTTGGCTATCATTTTCTTTCTGTGTTCATGTTTCTAAATCCCTCTTTAATCCTAACTAATTAAACATAAATCAACATAAATCCATGTTAGGTTAATGATATTCTAGATTTCTCATGTTTCCCAACCTAATTTCTCAACAAAATCATGAAAATAGCAAGGGAAATTAAAGAAACTCACCTTAATTATCAAAGAAACTTGAAACCTTAAAGAGAAATTTTGATTTTTAATGAAGGAAAGCCAATTTCAAAGAGAGGAAGAGAGCCACGGGTAGAAAGAAGAAGAATGAAGAATGTAGAAGGTTTTAAGCTTTTTAATAAGATATTTTCTTTGCCAATGTCTCTTTAGTCCTTCACCTTCTCAAAATATCCCACTCAAGTCCTTAACTTTTTTTTTTAAAAGAAATTTAGTCTATCTTTCCATAACATCTCAATTACAAAATACTTCATATGAAAGTCCAAGTTTACCCTTAATATTTTTTACCAATTTACCCTTTATAAAATCTCTAATTTATAAAATTGTATAACCAAAAAAATTGTGGATGTTAAAAAAACCCTAGTCACCATTCATAAACATGTAGCAATTCGACACATTCATGTCATTCTCAAAAACAATTTCCAAACCATACTATCACAATTACTCAAGGAAGCATATATAAGCAATTTGGAAAAGTCTGTCATGGTTACACGTTATAGCCACAAAAATATCACACATACACACACAT
>JAXCLQ010031590.1:0-26022 GCA_035584115.1 Cedrela odorata | reverse complement strand
TTTATATATATATACACATAAATATATTATTAGTGTAATAATATAATATGTATATATAATTGTATAAATATCTAATATTCTCTCTCTCTCAATATATATTAATTTGATTAATATGTATATGTATTACATACATTGATTAAATGTAATCAATGCCCACAAACCAAAAGCATTAGTTATAATTTTGCATTTAAGCTATTTGGTGAGCTGGATGCAAAGCGGTGATTTACAGTCAGTGGAAGAGATTTGTCAAATTGAATTTGATAAATACAAAGGTTAAGTGTTAAGTGTTAATTTTTGTAAGTTTTTGATAAATCAAGTATTGGATATTGCATCTCTAAGTTTGAGAAATTGAGAGGGCATTCTTCTTCTTTTTTTTGATTCCCGTGAGCTTTATTCTAAAGTAAAGTGATAGCTGTGCTTGGTTGTGAACCAAAAATAAAAAGAGAAAAAGAGAGAGGTTAGAGAGAGAAAATTTGGTTAAGCTTGGTGAAGCTCAACCTTAAAGATCCCATAAAGAAGCTGGAATCACCGTCACCAACACCGACATATGGACTTCTTTGAAAGCAAGTACAAAAGTTCACCTGTTGTTCTGGTTTGCAAAGGAAAAAAGTAAGACTTCTAAACTTTACATTTATTTGAAAAAGTTTTAAATACCAAAATACATATATGTACATGTCTAGATCTGTTTGGAAGCTTTTTCGTACATCTGTGAGAAGGGTGGGCTTCTTCAGTGGCGGTCGCGCTTCTGCTGCGAGTGTGAAATATAGCATAGTTTACGGCTTGTTTCCTTAATGTGTAGCCAAGAAGAATGCATTTGACAATGCTTAGATTAAGAAGTTCGACCAAACAGTAAAGTTTTCAAGCGTCAATATCTTAAGATACACTTGAAGTTGATGAATGACATAATGAAGAAATACATAAAACCAACTGGTGACGAGGAGACAAGGAAAAAGGATGAAATCTATGTATGCAACCTAAGAGGGGGGTGAATTGGATTTCTAAAAGAAAATTGCATAAAAAAAAAATTTTAATTTTCAATCATAAATACATAATCGAAAGTATGTAAAAATATAAGGAGAGTGAGTAGAGAGATCAAACACCGAGATTTATAATGGTTTGACATAACCTTTGACTATGTCCACTCTTTCAAGTTCCACTTGAAAATTCCACTATGAACAAGTTTTGAAAACTTAAGGCTCAAAATATAACTAAGAAGAATTTTAATACTCCTTCAAACTTTACAAGTGATTCACTCTCCAATCACCCCATCCTTAAAATAACCAAATAAAAAACCCATTACTTTCACTCTTTTACAAAAGATAACAAGAAATGAAGTAAGATTACACCTTCAATAGTTTCTCAAACAAGCGAGAATATAACAAATAAGAGAATAAGGTTTGTAATGTGTAGATCTAGCAATGTGTAAGTTCAAGATTTGATTTTGAAGCTAGAATGATGTTTGTAAGCACTTAAAGTTTGAAGTAATTGTTCAAAATCATATTACAATGTGTGAAATGTCTTATATATATATAATAAGGCTCAAAAATTAGTCGTTAGATATATTAATTTCAAAATGTCGAGTCAATTCTGTCGACCATTAGGTCAGATTCGATCAACCGGATCAACCAAAAAATAACCCAGAAATTCGATTGAATAGTTCGAAGAATTTGGTCGTTTGGATAATGCAATTCGGTCAACCGAATCATTAACCTATTTTGTTTTTGAACTTTGAAAATCTTGCATTTTAGTTCATGTTTCAGGTTTCAAAATCTTGCATTTTGGTTCAGTTTTCAGTTTTCAAAAACTTGAAAATTGATTCAAATTTTAAGTTTTAAAAACTTTCATTTTGGTCCATGTTTCAGTTTTTAAAAGTGTGTTTTGATCCAAATTTCGAGTTTAAAAAATGTGCTTTTTATAGGTTTCAAATGTACATTTTTGAAAATGTGCATTTGTAGAAAACAAATAAGCTTACACAATTACCACAATCACATATACATAAGCATACTTCCAAAGATATAATAATGAATACTCTAAACTTGTGACTTGATTCTTTAATTTGAGCTCTTGATTGATTGGTGTACAACATTTTCTATTTACTTGATTGAACGGCATATTTTGTTATCATTAAAATTAGAATTGGTATGACACTAAAGCCAACAATCTCTTTCTTTTTTTATGATAACAAAATAATTTAATTGTGTTAAGATTTTCTTGGAAAAGAATAAAAAAGTTCTCATTTTCAACTTGAATAAAACTCATTCTACAAAAAATATTACATGCACAACATAAAGAGAGAGGCACATCTATATCCATATATCATCATAACTCAAGTTCTCCAAAGCATAACAATCACAAATGCCAAACCAACAAAATAATCATGATTTTTTCCCCCTATGGCATCATTAAAAAGAATGAAACTCAACCATAGTACATGAAATAACCATGAAAGTATCCATGAAAATCATAGTCCATTAATACAACCATTAAAGTCGCAAACATAATGTGAGGAAAATAACAAAGATAGATGATACATGTCTCAAGAATTCAAGATGTGAATAGTCCAAATCTAGAGGAATGTTGGCGAAGGTAATGAAGGATTTGGGCAATATCACCGCGCACTTCTCTAATATTTCTCACAAGTTCATCAAATCTAGTATCAACATGATTTTAAAATCCATGTAGCTCGGTTTGAACAAAATCAAGTTGGCTTTTAAGCGAAGACATAAACAAGTTTTTAAAAGTAGATGCGGCACTAGACCATGATCTATATCGTTGGGTGGATGACTTATTAGTCGTGAATTTCTGAATCCATGTTTCATCATGTGCTGACTTATACCTAATTATTCCAATAGAGGCAAGATCAAACATTTCCTTCCTAGATATATCTAATGTCTCTTCATCATCAAGCGGTAGCTCAAAGTGATTAAAAATCAAACTGAAGAATTGGCAATAGTGAAAGGTCAAGGTTTGATGGCAAGCAGTCTTGGCCATAGCATGAAGGAAAATATAGTTTAAATTTACACCCACCTTCTATTTTGTACAATAAAGCAAGAACTTCTCCATATAACTAATATAGGAAGTGTGTGCCCCTCTTCTCTCCCCCTCCCTCGCCAACATAGTGCATGAAATAACCATGAAAGTATCCATGAAAATCATAATCCATTAATACAACCATTAAAGTCGCAAACATAATGTGAGGAAAATAACAAAGATAGATGATACATGTCTCAAGAATTCAAGATGTGAATAGTCCAAATCTAGAGGAATGTTGGCGAAGGTAATGAAGGATTTGGGCAATATCACCGCGCACTTCTCTAATATTTCTCACAAGTTCATCAAATCTAGTATCAACATGATTTTAAAATCCATGTAGCTCGGTTTGAACAAAATCAAGTTGGCTTTTAAGCGAAGACATAAACAAGTTTTTAAAAGTAGATGCGGCACTAGACCATGATCTATATCGTTGGGTGGATGACTTATGAGTCGTGAATTTCTGAATCCATGTTTCATCATATGCTGACTTATACCTAATTATTCCAATAAAGGCAAGATCAAACATTTCCTTTCTAGATATATCTAATGTCTCTTCATTATCAAGCGGTAGCTCAAAGTGATTAAAAATCAAACTGAAGAATTGGCAATAGTGAAGGGTCGAGGTTTGATGGCAAGCAGTCTTGGCCATAGCATGAAGGAAAATATAGTTTAAATTTACACCCACCTTCTATTTTATACAATAAAGCAAGAACTTCTCCATATAACTAATATAAGAAGTGTGTGCCCCTCTTCTCTGCCCCTCCCCCCTCTCCCCACCCCCCCTCCTTCCCTCCCTCCCTTTTTCACTAGAAAAGCTATGGAAATGATGTGCTGTAGAATCTTATACTCCAAAGATATTTTGAGATTTTCATAAGTATATCCTTCATCGATTATTAACTCCAAATCACCAATAGCATTAAGTTTCTCATCAACTAAAATTCTTAAAGAATCCACACAATCAATATTAGAAAAATGTCTACGCCCAAGATTCTCAACTCGAAGTATAGTGATCAAGGTTGAGCAATATAAATAGATCTTTACTCCTTTGACCTTAAAGTAAATAGATGGTTATTTTGAATCAAATTTGAGGTTATTATAGAATGATCTCACTAATTTATGATACATTATCTCCTTAAGGTTCAATAAATAAGCCCATCCTAAGTGAACTAACAAATCATCATTCTTAAAAGTTTTAATCACTTGAGGATCAATGATTCTCCTCGGATTAACTTGCCTATTTGCAAATGTATCATCAAATTGCTTAGTTTGAGCTGACGAATCAAAAATATAACAATCAAACCTTGCCTTTGTGCGATGTTCGATTGGTTTTACTATTTACCCCTTTCCCTTCTTCTTTCTTAATGAGTTTGCCATGATGAAACAAGAATGAAAGTCCAATTAGATGTCGAACAAAGTTAGGGTTAAGGTTTTAAATTTGGAGATTTTTAGATTTTGCACAGAGAGTGTTGAAATTGATGTGAAAAAGAGTTGTTTAATGTGCAGGAAGTGAGAAATCAAGGAATTTAAAGTGAAAGACAAAGCTTGGGATATGTTTAGAAAGAGAGGGAGTGCATGAAAATGATGAATTTTTTGTTGACTAAAGCCTAAATAGCTAAAAAAAAACTCAGATTTTTGGTGGACCGAAATGGAATTTTGATGGACTGAATCAGCTTATTTGGTTGACCGGTTCAGGGACATAACAGGTTCTATTTTTGGTAGACCAAACTTGAAAGTACGGTAGGTCGAAAACGGCTTGCTAGTTGGCTGAACATGGCATAACGGTAGGCCGAATTTGGCCTATTGGTTTTCAGTTTTGGGATTTTTCTGGCTTTGCAACTTATGACCATTTAATCTTGATTCGAGATAATTTAATATTTGACTTTTATTGGAGAAACATATTTATCATAAAATGATAAAATCTTTGTCCAAAGTCAATTTTAACATAGAATCAAGCAAGTACATGAAGTAATGCAATGTGACATTGATCAACTCAATAATGCATGGAATCAAATAAATGCATGAGTTAAGCAATTTAAAGATACATTATCAAGCATATAGAAGACAAACAACAAAAATCACATTAAGTGCATGTGTTCCCATAAAAAATCACCATAGTTCATGAAATGAGTGTGATTTGGTGCCAAATTTACAAAATTCTAAGTTCTTGCCTTAGAAAGCAAAATTTATCTTCACTAATGGGTATTATGAAGATGTTTACTAATTGTTTGTTTGTAAGGACAAACTCTATAAAAATATCCCCCTTTTTAACATGGTTTCTATGGAAATGATGTCGAATTTCTATGTATTTAACCCTTGAATGGTAAACCATATTTTTTGAAAGATTGATAGCACTTGTGTTATCACACATAATAGTGAATGGTCAATGGAAAGACAATAATCTCTAAATGTATGTTGCATTCAAAGTATTTGAGCACAATAACCACTAGCAACTATATATTCGACCTTGGCGAAGGAAATGGCAATTGAATTTTGTTTTTTGCTAAACCACGAGACTAATGAGTTCGTCCCTACAGACAAAAAATTAGCAATAATAAAGGATGACAAAGATAAGAAAGCTACTAATGATGAAGTTAGCAATGACGAGCAAAGGAAAGTGAAACTAGAGTGATGATAGATATTATCGACTATTAGTACCGAAAAGCAAGGTTTTGAAAAGTATAGTGCGAAGAAACGGGGAGACATGGCCAATACCTCGGATGACAAAGATAAAGAACAAGACCTTATTGTTGATGCTTAACCATTCTCAATTTAACCTTTTTTCAAAACTAGCTTTAGTATTAAAGATTTAAACTTAACGCCTAATGCCCTTTAATATATATGTCACTCACTTTTTACATTTTTATACTTTTATATTTAAAATGAATACTAACTAAAGTAACCATTTTGCCAAGTAAATGGCCTAGGGGTGTTTAAATAAAAATCAAACTCCCAAATCATATATGATAAAACAAAATATATCATATTTTAGGTTCAATTTTGGACCTCTCTTATCTAAGTATTGGTAGTTTCATAGCTCTCACAAGCTTTTAAGCTTTGTGGCCTTATTAAACCTTTCTTGGCCTTGGTTCATGTACCATTTTTTACCTTATAGAATTATTTGGTTGTTTTAAGCCTTATAGAATTGTCGGGCTTTTTTTGGACTCATCACTTCATCACTTTATTAGGCCACTTCTTTGCCTTATTATTTTCATGTTATATCAAATTTGACATAAAATAAATTCCCGTAACTTTAACAAATGTATCAAATTTTATTAAGTAAAAGGAATCTATAAGGACAATAAAAAAACACTAACACAAATAGTCATTGAAAATATATTCTGAGTATATTTATATTCTACAACTTCTTAACAATCTTACCACTAAGATATTCAAGTTAATACACTCCCGGTCTAACCATCTTTAAAACTATAAAGGTCTTTCCTAATTAGGATCAAACGCCTCATCTCTCACTTGTCTTGCGTTATGTGACCGTTTTAACAACCAAATCTCCTTTTATAAATACCCAAGCTTGTACTTACTTATTGTAATATCGGGTTACGTACTGTTGATAATTTGCAACCTATACTCGTGCTCGTTCACTTTTTTTCCTATAAATCTAAGTGCACATACATTAAAGATTATTCTTTTTGACATATGAAAAATCATTAAGTTAGAGATCAAATCTCTATGGGTATTACAGCTTGTTAAACTAAAGTAAGAAAACAATATTTATTTTGTAGTTGTTTGGTTGTCATTCTAAATGCTCACAGCACCTAGGACAATATATATACCATTATAGCTTTCTTGTCTCATAACTTAAGCTCAAAGCTTTCGTTTTTGCCTTATTTGCAGCCTCGACTTGGCCATTCTCATTTAAATGTGCTAAGGATGGAAACTGTAGATCAACCTTTAATTTCAAACAAGTTCTTTAAGCTAATCGTTGTCAAATTATTTATCATTGTTGGTAATAATAACCATACAATATTTCGAAACGATAAATAAGATTCTTCCACACAAAACCTATAGTTTTATTTTTTGTTATCTTCACTAATGTTTCGACCTCAACCCACTTTATGAAGTAATCAATGCCGATAATAGAAAATCATTCTAGTCTTTGCCTTAATGGTAGTGGTTCTATTTAATCCAACCCCTATTATGTAAAAGGCAATGGATTCATCAAACTAATAAGGTTCTCATACAGTTGTCTCAATAATAGTTTTGTCTTATGGCCCAAAACGCCAATGATTAGACTTCTATATGATTTTTGTAAATTCCAATGTTGATTCTTCCAAATAACAATCAAAGTCCTAGGGATCTAAGTAAGCACCTCAAATATGGAACAATACACCCCCGCTTGTAAAGTACCTCATCAATTAAACAATATTAAGTATATTGATATATAAGTTTCTAGCATTGTACTTATCTTTTGTAAATGTCCATGCTCAATGTATGCTCTGATCTGGTTTATCCATGACTTTATCTTCTTGACATCATTTACTCTATCAGGACGGTTTTCAAAATCTTCCTTTTATAATCGATGTTAATCTTGCCAAAATGTCAACACAAATTTTTGCACATTTTGGTATTTGTTTTGTTATCACTTCCTAAAACATTTTCATCATCTCTTTTACTTTGTCTAAATAATTTATCATATTCTCTTCTCATGGTTGAAACTAACCATTCCTTTAATTTACCAAAAGTTAAGAATGACTTTTCACACAAATTCTTTTCAACTACACGATAGTTGCTAACCTCAAATCGTGCAAAAATGTTTCATACTTTACTTTATTATTTGTCACCTCAAACCCAAACTTGTAGGCATATGCTAGTTCATCAGACTCAAAATTGATAAGCATTATACCAATAACACATCCTTATGTATTAGAGGTTCCATTAATGTATAATTTCGATGTAAGCATCTCATTGTGAACTTCGTCTTCGATTACCATTATTTACCAACCATATCCTTAGTTAATAATCTCTTCATTATAAAATATCCCAATGCCTAAGCTTTGATAGTTGTCCTTAGTTGGTATTCAATACCTAACTCACCAAGCTTAACCAACCATTTGATGAGCTAACCAAAGAGGTTTGGTTTATGAAAGATTTGCCTTAAAGTTTAATTTATAAGTATGACAATTGAGTGGGCTTGAATATACGACCTGAGCTTTCTCGCTACTATTGCCAATGTTAGTGTTAACTTATCGAGTGGTGAATATCTATTCTTTACAGAGTAGATTAGTCTATGTACTTTCACCTCATCTTTCGTTAGTAAGATTGTGCTTACATCATAATCTCACACAGTCATCACTTGTTTGTGATCAGAGAATGAGAGATATTTTAGACAAATGAATTTCAATTCTTGAAAACTTATTTCATATTATTGATTTCAATCTCTATTTTCCCTTTCTCATCATCTGATAAAACACAAAATACTTATCAGCGGTCTTGGAAATGAAATGATTGAGAGCCGCCACTTTCTTAGTTAAATTTGTGTTTCCATCAACGTGTTAGGTAACTTTATGTCTATGATTGCCTTGATCTACTGTAGATTTACTTTAATCCCTCGTTTACTCACTTTATACCCCCAAAAACTTTTTTAAGCTTATGTTGAATGCACACTTCTTAAGGTTAAGTTTCAGCTTATATCTTCTCAATAAATCAAAAGACTTCTTAAGATGATATGGTACTTAGTATGTATATAATTGATTTCCATGTTGTCTAGATAGACCTCTATCATCTTAACAATCAAAGGCTTAAATATTTTGTTAATTTACCTTTGATATGTGGCTCTAGTGTTCTTTAACCTGAAATGCATCATCTTATAGTAGTACAACCTTTGTTGGTAAGAAATGTGGTCATCTCTTAGTCAGGTTTAAAAATTTTAATTTAATTATACATTGAGAAAGCATCCATAAAACTCAAAATATGGTGGCAAGATGTTGAATCCAAAAGTTATCAATTCATAGTAAAGAAAAATATTATTTGGCACTTCTTATTTAATTATGTAAAATCTATACATTTATATGTTCTCATTTGCTTTATTCATCCTCACCCCATTAGTAATCCATTTTGAACAGTAAGATTCTCTTATGAAATTTATCTTTAATAATTTATCAACATCGGTATAAACTGCATCATGCTTATCTTGATTAAAGGGCATCAACTTCTGCTTCACTAGTTTGAACTTGTGATCCACTATTAGTTAGTGAGAAATGATTATTGAGGTGATACCTACTAGTCCTCGTAAGGCCATGTAAAAACGTCAGAATATTCTCTAAAGAAACTACTTAACTTCCCATTTTTCAATATTGGCTAATTTCAATCCAATTTTCATGACTTTAGTTAAGTTATGTCCTCACCATTATTTATTATAGTTCTTAAATTGATTCCACGGTATTTGTCAACACATCTACTCTTAGAATCATTAAAGACTTCAGATTAGTGATAGTAATGCAAAAAGTTTTATTTATAGTTGTTGTATAACAACTTCTCTACTTTTTTTGGTCACTTGACAATATACCTATTCCATCTGCTTCTAGAAACTTCTACTTCATATATGTTGGAGATATGTCGTAAAACTAATCATGGCATGCAGTTCAAAGATATCATCCTTATATATATATAACTCTGTAACAAATTGTAAACTTGTTTACGATTAATAAAATCGCTTTTATATCATTTTGCATGCATAGTTGCTAACATATATTGTATACGTAAAATGCAGAATGAGATTCCATGATGTATTATAATGTCAGAACTCTATCTGCAAAAAGTTGTAGATATGAGTACAAAGTTTTTATTTGAATACATCCAAATCAGTTCTCGGTTAAGGTGATGTCATATGAGACTATAACATTGCCTGACTGGTATGTTTGATGCTGCTAAGGATTAGTATTGGATGCTAATAATTAGGTGATGAGTCTCGTGTCACAAGAGTATAAACATGAGTGATATATTGGAGAACGTGTTACTGAACGTGACCAACGATGACAAATCACATGAGTGATTATCCACAGTCAATGATACGTCACACAGTCATACTAGTGTACCACTAGTCCTTTGACCTGAAGTATTACAGTCGCCCTTCACACTGAGGTATATCATTCACTTGTGTATATCGCACCAAGCTAGCTACGCTTGATGAAAGAAATTTACTGGCAATTTGTTTAGGTGTATGAAGACAGGTGATAGCCAAGATGAAATCTGCTAGCTCAGATGTTGAGGCTTAAAATCCTAGGTGGAACTATCATATGCAGGAATAAAGTCTTTGACCAAAGCATATATGTTTGAAAAAGTGTTTCATAGATATATGAATCATGTATATGATTGAGGTTTTGATCCTATAATTGAGTTAAGGGTTTGACAAATCCATAACCCGCACTCGATCGGAGTCGATAGCAGAGGGACTTTACTACATGCATGTACAACAATATGGATTCATCAGTATTTAGGGGTATTGACGTCTTTCTAGAGGTCAATCATGATTATTAGAAACTTTGGTTATAAAGAGTTGTACCAAAGTGATATGAAAGAGTTTGTATCCACCCATATTTAGAGCACAGTGAATCCAATGGGTCACATACATAGTCGGTTATGATAATGGCATTTGCTATTATACAATAATCATTAATTTGTTAATGATGTTATTCCGATACTTTGATCGGATAGTAATTTGATTCTTTATTGTAAAAAATATATTTTCCAGTAAGGATAAGCTAGTATTCGTAAGCGTAAAAAATATTTCGGTTAATTATGAGATAACATAAACATGATTTACAGATATTATATTGTTATATAATGATATAATAATAATATCTTATAAGTAATTAATATAATATTGTAATATATATATATATATATATTTATTTATTTATTTAATCATTACTGTAAATATATATAGATATATTAAAGTAATGTATATAAGTATAAGATATTTGTATGTGTATGAGTGTGTGTATATACATAAGGATATATGTATATTAAACACACATATTCTCTCTCTCTCTCACACAACCACTCAAAGTTTGCCACTTGGATTGTTTTGATTCATTTAATGAATTGAAAAAGCAAGTGAGGCAAGTGGGCAAGTGGGGATTGGGCTTAAATGGTTGTGAAAGGCAAGTCAGTTGCTTTTACGGCTGTGTAAGGAAAAAACACTCAACTGTTGAGTGTTTAATGCAAGCATTTAATGTAACGCACATCTTCCCTTGCAAGATAGAGAACCGAGAACTTCTTCCTCATCATACTCTCTGTAATTTCCAAAGAACCATTCTTTAGAAAAAGTCTTGGTGGGTGCTTGGTTATGAACCAAAAACCAGTAGAGAAAGAAGACAGAGACTAGAGAGAGAAAGCTTGGTTTGGCTTAGTGAAGCTAAAACCGAAGCTTGAAGATCCCATAACAAAGCCAGAACCACCGTCACCAACACCGATGTATAAACACCCAAGGAGGCAAGTAAAGAGGTTCATTTGCTGTTCCAGTTTGAAAAGGAAAGAAGTAAAACTTCTCAATTTTGCATTTATGTTTAAAATAATTTTTAAATACCAAAATATACATATGTACATGTCTAGAACCGTAGCAAGCCTTTCTGTATGTCCGTGTGATGGGCATGACCTCCTCAAGCGACGGTCGAGCACCAAGGAATTGATCCCACGCGTCGCTCTTCCGCCGCTTCATAAAGACCTTGTATAGGACGGGATGATCAACAACAATGAAGTTAACCATTAAGGTCTTCACATAGAATTTTTTTATATGGAAATTGGAAGTTGGGTCATACCCTATGGCATTACATAGTCGTCGTCAAAGCCATATAAAGGTGTTTGAAGTTTTTCAAACTTCATTTCCTCCATACAAAGCTCATTTATCCTTAAGCAGAATGTCAACAGAACTCTTGAGATCAACGAATACCATGTTCACCTCAATTGTCGTTATGTTGATGATCACTATCAAATTGTCACACTCTCGTGATAATTGACGTATTTTCCATCCTCCTCGAAAAATATTATTAGTGTTGGAGATATTTCCTAAAACCAATCATGTCATATGGCTCATAAATATTACTCCTTTGCATATATATTTTTGTAATTAGTTATAAAGTTATTTACAATTAATAAAATAGCAATTTTTTTATTTTGTATTTGTTCAGTTACTAATTTCAATTTTATATTTAATACAAAATGAGATCCCATAATGTATTATATATTGAGACTCTATATACAAAGAGTTGTAAATATGAGTACAGAGTCTCCGATTTAAAAACATCTGAATCAGTTCCCAGTTGAGGTGATGTCACTAGGGACAATGACATTGCATGACTGACATGTTTTGTTGCTAGCACTGATTAGTATTTGATACTAATAGTTAGGTGATATGTCTCATGTCATAAAAGCATAAACATGGGAAATACGTTTGAGAATTTGTTATCGAACGTGACCAAATGTGACAAATCACATAAGTGATTATCCACAGTCAATGATACATCACACAGTCGTACTAGTGTGCCATTAGTCTTTTGACTTGAGATATCACAATTGCCCTTAGTACTAAGGCATATTGTTTACTTGTGTATATCGCACCAAACTAGCCATGCCTGGTGATAAAAGCTTAAAGTTATTTACAATTAATAAAATAGCAATTATTTCATTTTGCATTTGTTCAGTTGCTAATTTTGATTTTATATTAATGCAAAATGAGATTGCGTGATTTATTATGTGTCGAGACTCTATTTACAAAGAGTTATAAATATAAGTACAGAGTCTTCAATTTAAATACATCTGAATTAGTTCCCAGTTGAGGTGATGTTACTAAGGACAATGACATTGCATGACTGGCATGTTTTATTGCTATAACTGATTAGTATTTAATGTTAATAGTTGAGTGATATGTCTCACGTCATAAAAGTATAAACATAGGAAATATATTTGAGAACATATTACTGAACGTGACCAAACGTGACGAATCACATGGGTGATTATCTACAGTCAATGATACGTCGCACAGTCATACTAGTATACTACTAGTCCTTTGACCTAAGATATCACGATTGCCCTTAATAGTAAGGCACATCGTTCACTTGTATATATAGCACCAAGCTAGCCATGCCTGGTGATAAAAGCTTGATGGCAATGTGTTCTTATTGTATGAGGACAAGTGATGATTAATATGGAATCTGTTGGCTCATATATTTAAGCTTGAGATCTTAGGCTGGACGGTTATACACGAGAACCAAATCTCTTATCAAAGTACGCTATTTTTGAAAATGAGTTTTGTGGATATGTAGATCTCGTATATGATTGCGTTTCCAATCCTATGATCGAGTTAGAAGTTTGATGACACTATGGCCCGCACTTGATCGAGAGTCGACAATAGAGGAATTTTACTACTCGTAAGTGCTATTAAATGGGTTCACCCATAAATATATTCTCTATGTTCTGGGGTCATGATATCTTACTAGAGGTCACTCATGATCATTGGAAACTTTGATTATAATGAGTGTACCGAAGTAAAGCGAAAAGGTTCGTATTGGCTCATGTCTAATTCACGGTGAACCTAGGGGGTCACACATATTAATCGATAAGTTGACGATAAATAAAATAAATAATATTAAACCAATTAATGATGTTTCGTATTGACGAAAATTAAATTATTCCGATAAGTTGATCGGAAGGCAATTTCATTATTTAAAAAGTAAATAATAAATTTTTTAACAATAATACGCTAGCACCTGTAAGTCGTTAAAATACTTAGGTAATTTATTAATACCATAAATATGATTTACAGATATATAAGAGACTAATTAATATATTGTTTGATTTATATATTAACAAATATATTTATTTATTTATTAATATTTAATAAATGTTATTGTAAATCAAATAAACACTTATTTGACAAGTGGCACCATAAGATGTTGCCAAGTTTAAAATCAAATAAAATCATTACTTAACAAATGACAAAATCAAATGTTGCCAAATGTCAAAATCTTATTCATGTTTATCCATTAAGATGTAAATCAATGGTGTGGATTATGACACCTAATATTTATGAATTAAATATTTTTTAAATATTTAATTAAATACTTATTTGACAAATGGCAAAAATAAATGTTACCAAATGTCAAAATATTCTTCATGTTTATCTAATAAGATGTAAATGAATGGTGTAGATTATGACACCTAATATTTATGAATTAAATATTTTTAAAATGTTTAATTAAATACTTGTTGACAAATGGCAAAATCAAATTTTGCTAAATGTCAAAAAAATTAAAAAGAAAGAAATAAGAGTGACATACGTAATTGAGAGAGAGGAGGAAGAAAGTCTTTCTTTTAACACTTTTCATAGGAAAACAACAAAGAAAAAGAAGAATAGATGGCATACATAAATTGAGGAAAGGAAGAATCAATTTCACTTTTAACACTTTTCAAAGAAAGAAAATAAAGAAAAAGGAAGTAAGAAAATAAGAAATTTTCCTAAACATTTCCTTTAACACTTTTAAAAGAAATAGGAAAGGAAGAATCAATAGCATGTGGATACGCTTGGAGACGACTGGAAATGGTGTGCTTTTCCGAACAACAACGAAGGGTATATTTTCTATATCCTAATTGTTAATTTTGTTTTAAATTTGTTAAAATTTTCAAAATTGCATAATTTACAATTTCGATTATTCGGGAGTTTTTCTAGACAACTGTACGACAGTTGTTACTCTTGGCAATTTAGAAATTGTTTCATAACAATTAGAACTTAAACTTTATTTTCAAATTATTATTCGTTTGAAAGCAAAAAATCAAATTGTATCCGACTTTTAGTCCTAATGAATATAAAGAGAATAGTTGTTGCAAGCTTGGTTTGAATCCCTTACTAGAGTTGGCTTACCTACAATTATCATAGTTAGCTATCTCTAGACGTTTTATCCTCATTTACTAGGACTGCTTTCATCTTCACTTACTCCTCTTCATATTGCAAGAAATTCTCTTAAATAATTATTTTTTATTAAACCCTTGACTTTCTCTTTCAAGTCAATACACTCTTCAGTAGTGTGTTCATGGTTATGACGAAAGACACTTTGTTTATATCTATTTCTCATTTCAGGTGGAACCATAATTTGTCTCCGTACAACCAATACACCTTTTATCTTTTATTTTCTTATAAAATCTAGGCAAAGAAGCCTTCATTGGAGTGAATTATTTTTGGTTGGTTATTCAAGCTACTTCTTGTTCTCAATTCTCTCTTGGAGGTAAAGGTTGTAACCTCTCTGGTTATGGATGCCTTTCATATTGTAGACTTTCAGAGAAACATAATTTTGCAATGGTTTTGGTATCGTTGCTTATAATGGTCTTTTATCAAATTGAGATCCGCTGGCCATATAATAATCTTAAAGCGATAGTTTCATTGGTCAAATACTTTCTGATCTCCTCCAGATACCCTAACTATCCTTGTATTATCGTCTCTACAATACCTCAACCTTTCCCAATTGGTCTCCCTCATTTCTTCTTTCTTCTTCTCCGCAACTTCCTTCTAGGTCACTATTGCTTTTTTTTATTTTTACTTTTTTGAAATGTGATGTTATAAGTTGATATGGGTTTCGTTCATAACACATGCTAGAAATCATTCATCTCACTTCTCTTCTTCAGCCTTAAAGAGTGACTAGGAGGATAAAAGCTCCCAACACCAACACTTAAGAAGCTCTTTTAAACTCCCTTGCAAATTCATGGCATAATTGTTTGAATGATGTAATGTTCCTTGATATCATATTTCTATACCAACATTTTGCTTATCCTTTTAAGGTTAGTGGAAAAGTGTGGCTCATTTCAAGCTTAGTTAACCCTTAATATGTGTCATCTTCTTGTACTTGTCAATGTGAAACATAAGATCGATTCTTACGGCATAGAAGGTAATTTGCAACATCTTAAATCTTTCTAGGAGTTAAAGACTCATATATTCTTGAGACAATGGAGACTTAGATCATAAATTCTTCGTTCTCTCTTTACTCCTCGAACCTTTTATCAAAGTCACCTTAGTTCATCATATATATAAACATACTTATTCTTTCACTGTCAATTTTCTTCTCTTTCCTCTTGGTCGAATCTACGAGAAATTTCCTTTTCTTAGGAGCATTTTGAAAATGCCTCTTTATTTACTTATTCGTACTCTTTAGAGTTCAAATGGGTTGATCATTAGCCTCATTGTATATTTGAAATTGTGGGTTTAATATGCGAGGGCTACAAAATATAATTGCTGAGTATTCCCTCCGATTATCGACTTTTTGCTTTTCTTTTTCAACCGTAATAAATCTTTCATGTTGCAAGGGTTCATTTTAGGTTTTCTTTGAATCAATGAACAATGTCTTTCTAAATTTCCACCATTTTCTTCATGCCTAAGCCTGCTCTTTTAATTACCCTAGTAGAGATCTTGTGACTCCTTATTTATATGTTCTACCTACAAGTTTCATTCACTTATGGTCATTGGACTCGTTGCTACTATCCCTTGAATATTCCATTACATCATCAAATATTATTTCCATTCTCTCTCGTTGATATATAAGTCTTCCCACTTACTCCAAGTTGGCTTTTTGTATATTTTGTCTCACAGACAATGTCAGTTTTCGATACCCGTTTTTTGCCTCTTAGGTGTAAACAAGCTAATTTGTTCACCGTGAGATAATTTGTTGCTGACTTGGAAGTTGTCAAACTCTTTTTTCCTAAGTCGGTCTCTTGGGTATCACAAAATTCCTAAAATCAGAATATAAATCAGAAGGCTTGGTATGTTGACAATAATAACTCTTTAATGTTTAAGTCAATGGGAAATTTTATCTAATGATAACAAGAAAAATAATGAAAGGGTTTTAAGAAGTGTTTTATTAGGAGTCTACTAACATAAAAATAACTAAAAACTAGGATACAATCCAACTTTATTCTTTAAAAAAAAATATCGTTATTCATAATTCATAAGTTATGCAATTGAACCACTTATAACTAATGGGAACTACCTAAATCATAGGTTGTTACTATAATAATAGGTAGCTATAAAAGGTGTATGCCTTCTATATGGCTTGCCAAGTGGTATCATTAAATTCGCACCTGGTTATTAACCTTGGGTTTTCAAGGCATCAGGCCTCCTCGTAAACCTTAATACTTTAGAAGATTAGGCCTGACATGGTCTCTAAATGTGTTGGTAAAGTATAGGGACTACATTATCTATATATAAATTATTAGGCCTGTTAGGTTCTCTCTCATGTTGGCAAATATAGAAAAAATGTCTACTCTAATAGATCATGGTCATTGAAACTGTATTATTTAAGTCGATAACATAAATTTAGAATCTCTAAAACTCTTTTTAGAACTCATCATGACTATGGAATTATATTATCACTTATGTCAAAATAGCATCACTTGGGATATCGACTTTATATTATCCAGAGCGGTAAATCCTTTATTGATCTCTCACAACTTTCGCGTGCTTTTCATATTGTCCAATCATTAGCCTATGCACAATCTCGTTATGGACGACTAAGATGTAATATCAAAGCATATATGATCAATAAATTGCATAAGATTACTTAGACAACCTCGCGGTATCGAAATAGATTGAATGTCCCTCGTAACCAACAACTTTGTAATCCCTCTGCTAAGATGAACTCGATGATGCAACATAAAATAAAGAAGAAATGATCCCCTTGTCTCACACCATGACTACAAATAAAGTACTCATTTAGTATTTGTAGGAGAACAAGCTCTCTTACCAGATCCTACTTTATATTAACATATTGTTGGCTCACTAGTTTACTTGACTATTACTTGTTCAGATGTTACATATATTGTAAATTTTGTTAGCCAATTTGGTGCTACTCCTCATACTTTTCATTGGATTGTAATTCTTAACATTCTTTAGTAGTAGTTAAAAAATTTTACTCACCATCCCTGCCTGTCTTAACTCCAATTCCGCTCATCTTGATCATGGCAGTAACAAAATGCTTAAAAAAAATACTTTGATCTTCAGCCATTGTCTTCACATAAGCTCTAGTCATTGAATCCAAAACCAACATTTGATCAATAGTTAGTAACCCAAGTCACTTTTGTAGATTTTTGTTGTAAAAATTGCCAAAAATGAAAGATGTAGTAACATCATTGAATGCAACAACAGTTAGATCAAAATTTTTCTTACGGCATGGGCCTTGAATGCTGCGAGCATAATCTTGATTCATGGTTGGTTCGATGTCAAATGTTGTGTTGTAGTTAAAAATTCTTGGCATGAACTCTTTGCAATGTGAGAAGCCGACAGCCTGTTTTCCTGATAATGCTACCATGTCTAGGATTGATAATCCTTTTTATTTGAAGAGTGAAATTATTAGAGAGATGCTTTAGTTTACTCGTAGGATGTTACCATCTACTCTTGATGCCTTGGAAATAAGCCCATCTCTTATTCCTCTTGTAACTTCCCATCTTAGGCCTCCCAGCTGTATTTTGATTTTGGAAGGTAAATTTTGTTAAATTTTTCAAAAGGAATAATATGGTATCTAATGTTACAAATATAAATTGTAATATAATATAATATTATCACGTATATAAGAAGAGTGTGCATAAAATTTATAACTCTACCATTATAAATATATATAATTAAAATATAATTTTTTTTAATTAAGTTGAAAAAAAAATAATTGTTTACTTAAGCCATACATTAAAAAAAAGGCCTTGATATTAGAAGTATTCACAAAAACAAAAATAAAACTACATTTAACTCTTGATACATCCTTTCAAGGTATCTCACATTTTAGAAGGTTTTAAGATGAGGTGTATGTTCAAAATCATAAAAGTTAAGAGGACACAAAATTTATTATATGTATAGTCAAAATAAATTATGAAAACATACCAAATTTAGTTTTAGTAGGTGTAGAAGTCAAATGTTACGAGTTGCAAATTAAGCTACACGCTTGCTTTGCAAAAAGAGTTTATTTTTGTGTATACTAATTAATTTAACTTAGAAAAAAATTAAATAACAAATTATGATGCAAAAAATTAAAATTTATGTGTGTATAAAGTGGGAAGGATTAGGATGCATGAAAATTTTAAAAAAGAAAAAAAATTAAATTTTATTTTTTACGTTAAAATTAATAAATAATTTATATTTTGTTTTATTTTTTTAAAACTTAAAATTATAAAAAATAATAATAATAATAAAATAAATAAATAAAAGATAAGGAAAAGTGAATTATGATCACTTACATTGTTTATCTACATAACTCACTTATTAGCTATGATGATTTTAACATGACAATTTCAAATTAACATACTTTAAGTCTAACATTATTGAAATGTAAATGGAAAGTAAAAGAATGTTACCAAATGAACTAAGTCCCTAGTAGCAATAGCCATGACATCGGCACAAGAGACAATGGCAAGGCATTGTAAATCGACGGCTCTCTTGGCTCGAAAGAACACATCATAACCATCTCCAGGTAATGATAAGTTAATTTCTGAATCCCTCTCAACCTTGTTGGCTTCATTCGATGCAATCAAGGCCGATGTATCACAATCCTTCACTACATTACTTAGTAAGATATATCAATTCAAATAAAGAATCTCATTATATCATATAATATAATTTCATTAAAGAGATTAAAAGAGAACATAATTTAATTATTTATATCAAACCTCAATGAAGCATTTATGGAAGAATATGCGAAAAGCACCTCGTACCTGAGAGTCTCTGCTGCTGCTATCTTATGTGGTGTAGTAGTGCAAGGAATCAAAAATAAGTGAAAGAAGAAGACTAAGAAGCTAATCTTAGCAAAAACAAGAGATATTAATGAATTTATTATAGCCATGAAATAAAAGAACAAGAATGAGAATGTGAAGCCTATCTCAAGCTGGATAATAATGCATGTTTTCAAATATAATCACAGCACGAGAATTGATATACGCATATGGCTGTTTTTCAATGTTGTATGGAAAGAGACTGAAGGATACTCAAGCAGAACCCAGCCAACTTCTACAGAGGCGCGACGCGCGGGATAGCTTCTTGGGGGCATGACCGTAGGAAGCAAATAAAGGGAGCTACTGCCATCACACGGCAAGTGCGGAAAAGCTCACCCAAGAACTAAAGACATGGATGTATGTGCATTTTAAAATTTTAAACTTTTTAAACAAAATGATCAACATATAAAAGTACACATACCTTAAGTGTCGATCTCTGGAATAAGCTACTCGTTAGCTTAAGGGTGTGTCACACACGCATCGGATTGATAGCGACGGTTTCCAGTAACCCGGATTCATGTATAGAAACTCAAGAATAAGTTTTCTAGATCTAGAAAATTTCTATTTCTTGTGGAAGAAGAGAAAATCCATGAAAACTATTTTTCATCCCTTCCTTTTCTTCCTTTCTCTCTCTATTCTTCTTTTTCTCTCTTTTGAGTTTATTCGAAACACAACCTCACCCATTCATCAATAGAGTTTTTGGCAGAGAAGGGAGAAGAAGAAAACGCACGCTGTTTAGGGATTTCACAAATTCCCAAATAGTGTTATATGTAAAACAAACGTAACCCTTGCTTTTATAATCCACTAACACTGTTCAAAACAAAGAGGTGGATTTCAAGTGTCACATACCCATAAATGAATTCCAAAATTCATTTATGTTACATTAAAGTTTAATGCAACTTTAAAATATCTCAGTATATATATTATATTAATCATATTAATATATATATATATAAAGATATTTTATGAGAGAGTGTGTTTATTTTATTTATACAATATAAATAAAATATAATGATTACATTTTAATATTATATTATATATAATTAAATGCAATAATTACTTATAATGTTTGACTTTCAAACATTAATTATAAAAATACACTTGACAACATTACATAGTGCCATTTGTCAAATAAGGATAAATTGATCAAATAACAATTATTTAATCATTAATAAATAAACAATTTATTTATTAATATCCTAATTACAAAATATTTTTTTCTTAGTTTTCATATATTCATAAATCATATTTATGTAATTCAAATTATTATCACAATATTTCTCACGCATACGTGTGCTAACACATCTTAATTAGGAAATTAATTATTTACAATAAAGAATTAAATTGTCATTCGATCAAGTATCGTAACAATATCATTAACTAACTTAATGATATTGTATATGGCAATAACTATCATCATCGAGTAATTGATATGTACGTGACCGCCTAGATCCACTATAAACTAGACATGAGCAGATACAAACCCTTTCGCATTATTTCGGTACAACTTCTGACATTCGAAGCTCTCAATGATCATATACAACCTCTAACAAGATGCAACGACCCCTAGACACTAATGAATTTATATAGTCGTATGTACATGTAGTAAAGTCCATCTACTGTCAACTCCCGATCGAGTGTAGGTCATGGATAGTCAAACCCCTAACTCAATCATTGGAACAGGGTCTCAAATCATATACGGAATTCGTGTATCCGAAAACACCTTTTTAGAAACATGTACTATGGCCAGAGAATTCATTCTCATGTATGACATCCCTACCTAGGATCTCAAACTCCAAAATCTAAGCTAAGAGATTTCGTATTAGTCATCACTTGTCCTCATACATTAAAAATACATTTCCAGCAAGGTTCTTTCAACAGACGTGGCTAACCCAGTGTAATATACACAAATGAACGATGTACCTCAATGTAGATGATAGTCGTGACACCTTAAGTCAAAAGACTAGTGGTACATTAATACGTCTATGTGATGTATCATTAACTGTAGATAATCACCCATGTGATTCGTCACGCTTAATCATGCTTAGTAACATATTCTCCAACGCATTACCCATGTTTATACTCTTGTGACATGAGACTCGTCATCCAACTATTAGTAACCAATACTAATCCTTAACAGCATCAAACATATCAGTCATGCAATGTTATAGTCCAATATGACATCGCCTCAATCAGCAACTAATTCGGATGTATTCAAATCAAAACTTTGTTCTCATATCTACAACTCTTTGTAAATAGAGTCGTGACATTATAATACATCACAAGATCTCATTCTGCATTATTTATTTATTTAAGCAACTATAAATGCAAAATGATATAAATATTATTTTATTCATCGTAAACAATTTACAATTAATTATATAAATATAAAAATATACAATGAATGATATCTCTGAACCATATTACACGATTAATTTTAGGACATATCTTCAACAAAGACAAAGAAAAATGAAGTAATATGACGAAAAGAAAATTTAAAGATAGCAGCATACCTTGTCTTTGGTTTTTTTTTTTTTTTTTTTTTTTTATTCTGAAGATAAAAGGAGTTGTTGTCTTATATATGCATAGTAGCTATTGATACGTACCATCGATTAATATACAACAAGTATTGAGCTTAATATTTATTGAAATATGAAATGAATATTTTTTAAATATAAAATAATTTAAAAAATAAGAATAAGAAAAAGGGGAGCTATCAGCTATGCCTTGCAATTCATTATTTTATGTGGTGAAAAAGAAAAGAAGAATATCGACCGTTAATGGCAACCATTTAATTACAGAGATCAAAGTAGCTAGGGTTCTTATTATTTGTCATTGTGAGCAAATGAAAATAAAGTTAGATTGTACTGTGAGCTGTGGACAAGGCAGGCTAACTGGATGGATAAACTGCATTCACGTGTTTTAGACGTAGTAATAGAATACAGTGGGTTTGTGGAATTGTTGCTGGGAATCCGAGTAAGTTGAGAGATGACTTCGGCGCCACATCACTGATTACTAAGCAGTACTGTACCAACAAAACCATCGTACCGTAGTTAATATTATCACTTTTTTTTCCTTAGTATTTTATTTTTATTCAGAAGAGTAATTTATTAAGTTTCTGAATTTTGATGAAATTACAAAATATTTTTATGCGGGTCTTGTTGTTTGGAACCACGGTTCAAGCTCAAAATAATAGTTTGGGTACACTATATTAGTATATTTTATATTGTCTCATAATAAAATGATGTCTTGGAGCCAATATTGGGACTTATGATCTATTTTAGCATCAACATTAACTTACAGGTAAAATTGGATTAAGAGTTTATATCAATATTTTACATAATTATTTATATAATTTACCGCTGAACAACAATTTATCAATCAAAATGATAACTAAATGACACCGAATACGAAGAATGGATACATAGACGTGTTTATTTAGGGGAGGCTTAACTAGACTATCTTTCAAAAAAAATTAAATTCCTAAGAAATAAATATTACATTTTTTATTCAAGTTTTCTAAAATAATTAAAATACCGAATATATATTCATATATATAATTATATATGAGACAAGATCAAAAATCTCTTAATTTTACATAATTTTTTATACTAATTTCTCAACTATTAAATCAATACACTTTTAATATTTGAGATTAAATCTAACATGTGTAATTAATATACCATTATTAATGCATGTTTGAAATACAATCTCAACCATTTAATTGATATTAATTAAATAGTATATAAATGATATAAAAAATTGTGTAAAATTAATGGACACCCGATCCTGTCCCATTATACATGGGATATAATCACCCTCAACAAAATAAAAAAATAATTATTTTTTTAATAATTTATATTTATATTTAAATAAGATAAAATTTTATTTATATTTCTTATTGAGATAAAAATTGATTTATATTATCATTGAGATAAAAAATAATAATTTGTAAATTTTATTAATATCAAAATTTTATTTGAGAAAATAACTAAAAAAAATTAAGAGATTGATATACTCTATCACTGATAATTAAAATATATCTTATCTTTCTTAATTATGTTGAGATTTATTTGAAAAACAAAAGTGTGAAAATTAGTAATTTGTCAATTGACACTTATTGTTCTCACAACATCAACAACAAAAGCATACATTTTCAACTATAAGATTTATTAAATCAAAACTTCTTAATATAATGAAAAATGAGTTTCTTATAAATTGTAGAATTATTTATATTAAAAAATAACTTTATAAAATTACTTATTCATAATCAGTAATAAATGAATTTTATATTTTAAAAAATAACACGACATAACTTTAATAATTTTATTATTTTTTATATTTAATATTTTTATCTTATTATGGTTATTATACATAAATAAATACTATAACTTTTATGAAAACAAAATTCATTACGTCTTCTAATTAGGGAATATTATTTATTTTTTATAAATAAGATTTATTATATTATGAAAATTTATTAAATGGGGTTAAAATTATTTTGTAGTCCAAACGAAAATAAATTTAAATTTCTTTATACGCTCCGAATCCACCTATTTGAGTTTTGCTAGAGAACATATCTCACAAGTTGACTATGACCTGATTATGTATTGTATATATCAAACACCTTAAATTCAATGCCACTCTCAATTTAATGAGCCTGAGCATGAGCATCTAGGGAAGCACTTAATGGTATATCTATAATTATCGTACATCTACTTAATTTTAAAAGAATAATTACTTAAGTATTTAGTATGTACTCACTTTGACTTTGTTTTAAAAATATATTTACTATAATTATACTTCTACTCAATTTTAAAACAATACAATAATAGTTTAAGTATTTAATAAACAGTCACTTTGTTTCCGATTGAAATTATTTTTAAAAAATTATAAACAACTTATTTTATAGATGGTTTTATTTGAACCATAAAATATATTATGAATGCTCATATTTTAATGAAAATATTTAACATAAAAATTATAAAATAATTTTTTGTTAAGGATAATTTGACGTAGATAAATAAAATTAGTGTTACTGTTAATACTCATTTAATAACCACTCATTCAAAGTACAACTATAAATGTCAAAGTTACCAGTTGCAAATATTAAGAAAAATAAAATTGTACCCAAAAAAGAATAACAAACTTAAAAGTTTAAAAAAAATGGTCAAGAAGTTGTTATTGTTCAATAAAATAAAAAAAAAACGTTGCAACTAAAAACATTGAAAGAAATTTAAAATCAAAGTAACTCAATTATTTGTCGGTTGTATTATATTTTTATTCTTTTAATTTTTTTTTTTAATTTCAATCAATTTTGAAATATGTCTTCTTTTTTTTAAAATGTAGATGTGTTGTAATTTTTTTGGTTGCATGAAGAAAAACTAAGATATTTGATAGAAGAGGTTAAATTGAGGACTATTTTGACATTTGCAAGGGTGTGCAAATTAAAATTTAGTGTTGATAGTAAAAAAGTGTTAAAAGTATTTTTTAGGGTGCAAATAAACCCACCCTATTTTATAATCTTGGACCATAATTGTAACGACCCAAAACCTAAAAATTGATAGGCATATATTAAGTATTTCAGTATCTAATATTTTTTAAGTAAAACCAACTCTTCAATTAGTGATAGGTGAGAATTTTTACTTATTTAATGGAACAAAATATGAATTGTATTCAAAATTAATCAAAATAAGTTTTATACAAGTACTATGTGTCAAGATACAATTATTAACCTTGCTAATATAATTCTTTATCTTACACAACAACGGTACTAGAAGGTGAGGGGGGTGAGTTTAACAAGATTCAGTGAATTGATGACATACACACAAACATCATTTTTTTTATATATATTCATACATTATTATCATTTACATATTTTTGTCATCATTATTTATACCTTCGTTTACATAATCATGCCATCATTTGCATACTCGTATAGTATATATATATATATATATATATATACACACACACACACACATATACATGCAACAGTTTTATGTATTCGAATAAAAATACTTCTCAATGTATCAAACATAAAATTTCATTACACATTATTCATAACATACCGGTGTTTAAGAGTTTAAGTGTCACATACCGATAAATTATATCGTGATGGCATAGAGGTAGGGATATCCTACCCCTATAAGTCTCAAATAAAAACTTGTATATGTAAACTGTAATGCAGAGAACTACTAATCATATGCATGACTCACACACATACTAAGGGCTCCA